>CM030851.1:2944967-3194967 GCA_018105865.1 Metaphire vulgaris | reverse complement strand
GGCTACTTCACCATGTGAATAAACACTTTACAGACATGAGAGGCCTACCTTTGAAATTTTGTATTAAAATGGCATTTTAAAGACATTTCCTTCTTTTTATAAATCACACTTGAAAATGCATGCTGGCTGGGTCAGTTAGTTACGCATCTCGACCCTCAACGCCCCGCTGCCGCTCTCAAGTAGACCAGTATCTAGTAGGAATTTGGAACAGGTGACACTTTCAAGTGAAAGCTGTAATTTGGGGGCTTTGTGTTCTAACAAAAGAGGCATTCCCTGGCCATGCCCTGGCTCATCCAGGTGTCCAATAATTGCCCATAAACACGGACATCTAAATAAACGCTCCTTGCCTCCACTGGGAAAATAAGCCAAACAAAGACCCGTCAGCGGTAGTTATGTGCTTCAGAATGCAATGTAGATAATGAAACGGAAGTGTCAATAAATGTAACGCCAACAAGGAAGCTAATTTTTTGTAGCTGGTTTAAGAAAATCTATGTTTTTATTTTTGCCAACGTTTTTAAAAATAAAAAACGTTAAAAAACGAAGAAAACGTAAGGAAAATAAAAAACGTAAAAAACGTTTATTACATCTATGGTCCTCACACATGCCATCATCATGACAGCCTATCTTGCGCAGACAGGCGTTCAGACGGCAGTGACCGAATCTCAGTCTGCTGACGCAGACTTCCTTTCGCCGTTGGCTGTCACTGTACTTGCATCGGAGGCCGACGGACGGCTCGATGCCTCTGTAATGAGCGCCTGTGGGAGACGCATCCCACAGCTTTTGCCACTCGCTTACGAAGTGGGTCCTGTACCGTTCCTGCATGTCCCTGTACTCGACGGCGAGTGCCAGGTCGACGCATGGATTACTGCGGGCCCGACGACAGAGCTCGTCGGCCGTCTCGTTTCCGTCCACACCCGAGTGACCCGGGATCCAGGTCAGAACCGTCGGAGTCACTGGGTGTCTGCTTCTGTCGTCCTCGTAGACCGCCAACAGACGCTGCAGCAGCATCGGTCTGCGCTGAGACCTCTGCTGCATGACGGACTGCAGCACTGCCAGACAGTCGCTGAAGACGATGACTGCAGTGTGATGCTTCTCTATGACCCATTCGAGGGCTTTCAAGATAGCCATCATCTCCGCTGCGTAAGCGGTCGTTCCATCGGTCAGACGGTGTGCCTCATGGTAGCCCAGCGAAGGCACATAGAAGCAGCAACTCGCTCTGCCATCGTTGGTACAGGACCCGTCGGTGTAGATCCAGATTCTGTCGTTGTACTGAATCGAGTACTCCTGCACAGTTTGCTAGACCGGCTGGCTTCCTCTGTGTCCGATTTGACCTTGCAGTCCCACGTCCACCTCGGGCGGTCGAATCCTCCAAGGCGGCAGCGGGGCTACTATCGTTGGCTCAACGATCGCTGCACCGATAGCGGTATCAACGCGTGCTACCTTCGTTCTCAGGAGCTCCTCGCCTTCTCGCAACCGGCGGGTCCGTCCGGTTGTCCTCAGAATGGACTGAGTAGGATGGTCCGGTATAGACCTGACCTTGGCCGTGTACTCCATCAGAATCAGATGGCGTCTTAGCGTCAGCGGCATCTCACCGCAATCGACCTGCAGTGAGCTGACCGCCGTGCCAGACATGGACCCGGTGCAGATAGCAAGGGCTTTCGACTGAATGCTATCCAGCTTGGCCCTCGCCGTCTGCGGCGCGGCGTCGAACGCCACGCATCCGTAGTCCAGCACAGACCGTATCAGTGCTCGATATACCATGAGCAGCGTTGCCTTGGACGCACCCCAGTCCGATCCTGAGATCGCTCTCATTAAGTTCAGGCGAGGTTTGCACCGTTCACAATGTAGTCCACATGATCTATCCACTTCAGCTTTCGATCAAAGATGACACCGAGGAATTTAACAGTACGCTGGTACTTAAGACGGCTCTTTCCTAGCATTAACGGGTACTGACAATCGCCGTCTGGCATCCAGCGGTGGAAGCAGACGGCGACAGTCTTAGAAACTGACACCTTGAAGCCCCAGTCATCCAGGAAGCGCTTCACTTTGTCCAAATATTCCTGAATCAGGCGATGATTCACGTCAGGACACGGACCCGATCTCCAGATTGCACTGTCATCGGCAAACAGCGATAGCTGTACACCGTTCGTTGGGTCTGGCATGTCGTTCAACAGGATGATAAAAAGAATCGGGTTGATGACACTGCCTTGCGGCGACCCATTATCAAGCCTGTAGACGTCCGACAGTGAGCAACCTACCCGGACTCTGATAGTCCTGTCAGCGAGGAAGCTACGAATCCAGTCGAACATACGACCTCGTACGCCCATGGTGTTTAGCTTATGGAGCAGGCCGTCGACCCACATGAGATCAAACGCCTTTTCCAGGTCTATGAAGACTCCGAGAGTACTCCCTTTCCGACTCGCTGACAGAGCCCTGAGTATGTCGTCCTGGAGACGGATTATCTGATCTTGGCAACTTCGTAGCTTACGGAAGCCCGATTGAAACTTGTTAAACATCGAATTTCCTTCCATCAGCCAGACCAGCCTGTCAGTCACCAGTCTCTCCATCAGCTTGCAGAGAACCGAGGTCAATGCAATCGGTCGGTAAGAGCCGGCCTCGGACGCAGGCTTGTCTGGCTTCAGGATTGGTACGATCAGAGAGCTCTTCCATGCGGATGGGAGAACTCCTGTCGTCCAGATCATGTTAAACAGCTTCAGTAACGCATCCAGACTGGGTCTCGGTAACTTTGATATCATCTCGTACGAGATACCGTCTTCGCCAGGACTCGAGCTTTTCTTACAACGTAACACGGCCGTCCGCAACGAGTGCAGACTGAACTCCTCATCCACAGGGTCACCGTCATCAGGAGGACGCCGGCCCCCACGGAGTTCGTCGCTGTGCATCCGCTCAAATTCGGACTTTCTAACTTGGAATTCAGGTGACAAGTTCTGATTGCTTCTGACGCTGGCGAAGCTCTGTGCGAAGAGTTCCGCCTTGCTCTGGTTATCCCTGCAAAGCGTGGCATCCGCGGTTATCAGCGTCGGTATAGCATGTCTCGAAGAGACACCAGACATCCGTCTAACCGTCTTCCAAACCTGTCCGAGTTTTGTACGCTCGTTCAGGCCGGCACAGTACTCCCTCCAGTGGTTACGCTGCGCGTCTCTGATAGTTTTCTGGGCTACACCTTTCAGCCGACGGTACTCCGAGGCGTCCGCATGATCTTTGGTTCGCATCATACGGGTTTTGGCCTTGTTACGGGCCGCCACTACCTCACTGCAGCTGTCGCTCCAGTACGGGACGTCACGAGGCCGACTGCGTGGCTTCGACTTTGGAATGCATTCCTCCGCCACCGAAAGCAGGGCGCCCACGAACTCTCTGTGACTTGTCTCGACCTCGCCCCCGATAAGGTTGGCAGTGACTCTGGCTAGGCACCCGGCTTTGAAGGCGCCCCAATCGGCCCGTTTATAGAGCCATCTGGGTTGATGCACCTCCTCCACCAAAATGCTTTCGCCAACGGCAACAACGATCGGAAAATGGTCGCTGCCCATTGGGTCATCCAATACCACCCAGTCACATTTTCTAGCCAGTGGCCGCGATGCCATTGCCAGATCCAAATGAGAGCGTGAGCCGTCCCGCTTAAGGCGCGTGCCGACACCGGTATTCAACGCAACAAACGACTGCGATTCCATTGCCTCTTCCAGCAGCCGGCCTCTTCTGTCCGTATCACTGGCACCAAAGAGCGTGCTACGAGCGTTGAAGTCTCCGACCACAATCGCCCGGCGATTGCAGAAGAGTTGGGGAAAAGTGTCTTTGTCCACCGCCTGTCCCGGTGGAAAATAAACGTTAACAATCGTCAGATCTCCTGCAGCGGCGACAGACAGATCGTGAGCGATTCTGGCACATCAGTCCGCCCCAAGACTGAATAAGACACTCCGTCACGAATCAAGGTTGCCACCCCGCCTCCACTGCTCTCGCCGGACGACCGGTCGTGTCGTTCACAGCTATACCCTTCAACGGTGAAGGAGCGCTCACGAGTAAGCCAGGTTTCCTGAATACAGATCACATCAGGCTTTCTGACCATACCTGCCAGTGCATGCACCAGCTCGCCCTTCCGGGCTGATATCCGTGCGACATTCCACTGTAGGATTTGACAATCCATTTTAGCAGCTAACTGATTCTGAACCTGGTGCTCGGGCACCTTCGCGACCGTGGACCATGATCGTCCTGAAAACGTCTTCGATCGGAAGACCGAATTCAAGTCCGATCATTTTCGTGAACGCCATTTGCACGTCCACAAGGGCATCGTTGCCTTTGCCGGCCAGCAGCTGGGGCACAAGCGTGTGCTCAACATAGCTGAGCAGCTTCAGCATCGTCTGTATCATAGCGCGCACGGGCGCGACCATATCTGGTCCTGACTGGGTCGCCGGAGTGGTCTGTATCTCCGGTGCCGCACCTTCGCCACCAGTGCGACTGGCAGCTAGGCTCGGCACAGAGTCAGTGACCGCCTTTTGGGCCGCGGGGCCCTTTTTTAGCACGGTCATTGAGCCTGTTCTTTGAGGCAATGCCTCAGCGACCGCCGTCCCCCGCGCGGGGGCAGTCTCTTGCACGGTCCCATTTGGCCCCGGGTTTTCCTGAGCAACGGCTTTCGCCTCTCTCCGCATAGCCTTTAACGCCTGTGCGTACGTTTTTCCGGACACTGCTGCTTTCGAAGCAGCTTGTTTTGCCTCTGCGTAAGCAGGGCAGTTTGCATCGAATGTGGTGTGCTCGCCGCCACACCGTGCACACTTTGGCGACTGAAGCTTGTCGCACTCCGTATGCTTATGTTCTCCTGCGCAGAACGAGCATTTCTGCCCCTTCTGGCAGTGAACAGCTACATGGCCGAAGCCCAGGCACCTGTAGCACCTCGTGGGAGGTGCTACGTAGTCACGCACCTTGTACCGACAGAATCCGATCGGGACTCTGTTCGGCACCTCAGTTCCGATCGGGAACTCGATCAAAACAGCAGTTGTTTTGACCTGGGCACCATCACTCTTTTTCAAGAGACGCCTCACAGCAACGATAGTGGTCGAGGCCGTTATTTCGTCCTTGATATCTTGTTCGTCGATGTCCACGGCGACACCGACGATGATTTTTCTTATCGTCTTGCGCGTGGTCTGAGCACGCTCTCTTACAAGACTTCTTGGCTCGCTTACACGAACGGTGTAAGGGCCAATCTGGGTCATTGCCAGAAGACGGGTCTTCTGCTCCACGTTGTTCGAAACAACGCGGAGAAAATTCCCGCTCGGACGAAGGCCAGAGCACCCCACGGTGTTGGCCAACTCTCGTTTAACAACGAATGAGTTTATCTTGTTGATCTGATGACCAACAAACTCAATGAAAACGACGTTCTCCAGCGGCTGTCGTGGAGGAACCTCCTGCTGGGTTGGAGTCTGGGCCGACGGACTCCCCGCCTCCTTCTGCATCTTCGTCTTTCGCCGAACTTCGGTGAAAGCCTCTATCTCGACTCCAGACCCCTCGTCTGAACTGGTGCGGGTCCTCTTCTTCGCGGCGGCAGTGAGGCTCAAGTCCTCCGCCATGTCCGCTTCTCAACGAGATCTAAAATAAAAGAACCAAAATAAGCAATTGAAAATTAAAAATTAATACAGGTGATAGCCTGCTGACAGCAGGTAAAGCAAAGATCACGTGCTCTTGGAAAGAACGCAGGGACCTATGCAAACACGGCTGGGCAAGGAAACTGTCGTTCGCAAATTCCATAGATCACGCGTTCTGAAAAGAACACGTGCATCCACGTAAACAAGGCTGAGTAAACAAGGCTGAGTAAACACAGCTGAGCAAACACAGCGCTCGGAGAGGACACGTCTAATCGCGTCGACGACCAAAACTCCCCGGTGCATTGGTGCACGCATCATTCTATTTATAGTTAGACGTATTTTTTTTCACAGCGCCATCTACCTTGCATCGATATAATCATAGATTTGGTCATCATTTGGATAAAAATGTAATAATGTCTGAACAGAAATCGAAAACCGAATCTTCAGATATTAAAGATAAATTGGACGCTGTAACAGAGTGTTCCATTTGTACAGAGACGTTTAAAGAGCCGAAGATCTTGGCATGTGTCCATACATTCTGTAAAATATGTTTGGAAAAGTTTGCTGCGAAACTGGAGAAATCGCCCGGCGATGAGGTTCCATGCCCAATATGCAGGAAGAAATTTCTAATTCCTGACAATGGATTCAACGGACTGCAGAAGAACTTCTTCATGGAGAATCTAATTGAAATGAAAAGTAATTTAAATGCGTCCTCGAATCGAAGTGTGTGCGAATCTTGCAAAGATCAAGACCCATCGGTCGAGATAAGCGATTTGCCTGTGGCTGAGGTTTTTTGTACAGATTGTCAGCAGAAATTATGCGCAGAGTGTCACAAATATCACAGCAAGAACAAATTGTCAAAAACTCATAGAGTTGTGATAGTAAACGAACAGCAGAGCTTTAGCGAATATGCCATGGTTAAAACACAACCTGAAGTTTGCCAGACGCATATAATGAAACCATTAGATATTTACTGTTCCACTTGCATGGAAGCAGTGTGCTCTAGTTGCTTTGTAGAAAAACATAACGCTCATGTCGCATTTGATGTTGAGTCTGTTGTAAATGAAGTACAGAAAAAGATCAATGAAGATGCTGAGCGTTTAAATGCTTTTGTAGCACTGTTTAATGAGCAGCAAAAGAAACTTCAGCAAGATCAGATTGACTTTATGGAAAGCTCCAGTAGATTGGAAATGGAAACTAACAGAAGCAGAGAAGAAATGAGAGCCTTAGTAGACGCTCATTCAGATTCTCTTTTGTCAGAATTAAGAAGTCAAAAAGAAGTCGGTTTGAAAATGAAAGAAAGCCATGTTAGTGATGTTGAAATTATGCTAAGTTGCCTTGAAAGCTTTCAGGTTTATTGTAATCAGTTAATGTGTAGTGGATCAGCGAGCAGCATCTGTAGAGCAGTTGGAAGTTTGAATAGAAGAGCAATAGAATTGGAGAAGCTTTGTGACTCTCGTGCACAGAAAGCATTCATATTTCCACAACTTAGCTTGAAAATTAGTCAACAGAGGCAGAAGACTTTGAAGGAAATTGCTGAAAACTTAATTGGCCAGATTGAAGGTTTGTCAAACTCCATACTTTGTTTCTAGTAACCCAGAATTTATATTGTCAAATAATTAATATTATAATGTGAAGAAATTATTTCCTTCTTCAATGCTTTTTATCTCAAAGTTTCAGATTAACTAAAAATCTAGGTGTCTTAAGACTTGTTTGATGTGAAAACATGTTTATGCTATTAGGAAATCAATCATAAAATGAATGTCAATCTACTGAGT
Source organism: Metaphire vulgaris (assembly GCA_018105865.1). Classification (NCBI taxonomy): domain Eukaryota; kingdom Metazoa; phylum Annelida; class Clitellata; order Crassiclitellata; family Megascolecidae; genus Metaphire; species Metaphire vulgaris. The sequence continues at coordinate 3,187,598 of CM030851.1, read as the reverse complement.
TTGCAAGAAGTTAAGTTTAAAAATTCTGAGGAACTAGGAATTTCATTTAAAAGGCTCCACAATTAAAGTAGGAAGTCCTTTCTTTAGATTTTTTAAAAACATACAACTTTTAAACTTTAGCAATGACACCATTTGCCATTTCTGGATAAGTACCCGGTACTGTCGATGAGTTAAGATAGTCCCTATAAAATAGACCTGCATTTTGAAGCCAAAGGAGAACTTTTGCCATTTGACTTGTGGGTTTTAGTGATTTATGCTTATGGTGCTTGCTTCAAAGAGCATCTAGCAGACAGAGATGCATGCATAGGTGGTATATATCAGTGTGTGTATAGGGATTTGGCTTTGTGCAGAACCAATTTGACAGTGAGAATTACAAGTGAGCTTGTTGCTAAATAAATTTTAGGCTTTTTTATAATGGCTTAATGGCAGCAACATTTTTGCTATGCATTTGAACAAATGATATTTTACAGCAGATATTTCTGGTAATGACCAGAATTCAATTAAGTCAATGACTGAGGCCAGGTTTGAGGCAGAATCAACAGATGCTGGAAAATTTACGAGGACTATTTCTCTAGCAGCACGCATATCAGAATTGGAGACAGTCAAGGAAGACCTGACTGAAATGGTAAAAAGGCTGGAGAAAGAAGTTTCTTGGTTCCGAGACTCTGCTTCTGGTGAAAATAAAGGTTAGATTATGTTGACTATGAACTGAGTTTATATTACCGGTAACTACTAGCATCTTTGCCCATCAAGCACGATAGGGAAGGCTTCCCTGCATTGAATTGCAGAGCTTCAAAGGTGTAAGAAAGATAACTACAGTGTGTCTGTATAAAGAGTACCGGTTTGCCAACTCTATTTTCAGTATAACTTTAAGCAGTGGTGTTGCCAGGATTTTTTTTTTTTTTTTTTGGGGCAAAAGGGTGTGTGGCACAATAATGAAAGCTAGTTGAAATTTGAAAATAATTAACAACTCACTTGTTTAAACCTATGATTGGTTAATAATAATAATTGTAATAATAATAATAATATAAACATGTCTTCTGCAACATGGCCGGACAAAATGTCCGCGGACAAAATGTCACGGACAAAATGTTATGTGGACAAAATGTCAGCGGACAAAATGTCACTAGGGTTAGCGTTAGAGTTACAGTTTGTCCGTGACATTTTGTCCGCGGACATTTTGTCCTAGCACCCTTCTACAAATATGATTATGCAAGTAACATTCGACATTCCGCTCTGCTGTTTGCAGTCACTACGCCGGCGTCTGGCTGGCATGTCAGATTCCTTACCCCCACCCAACACGTTCGCGTTCGCTTTCGGACTGACCATGTACGGCTACGCGGATGACGTGCAACTGTATTATTCCTGTCTGCCTGCCGACATGGAAATACTTAAACTTCGCTTCCTCGATTGCATCATGGCGATCATCATGTGGACGGACGAGAACCGCTTGGCCCTTAACCCGGCCAAGACCGAGTTCCTGTGGATGTGCACCCCCAGGAGAAAGCATCTCCTGAGCCATTCACCGTTCACGCTGGGTGATGTTACCGTCATCCCCTCAAAGTGCCTACGACTCCTGGGAGTACTACTCGATGAGACGTTGTCGTTCGAGGAACATATCGGTAATGTTGTCCGCGGCTGCTACTACCACCTACGGAGGATTAGGTCAGTGCGCCGGCATCTTCCGATCAGCGGGGCAGTGCACCTTGTGCGCGCCCTTGTTCTGCCCAGGCTGGACTATTGCAACAGCGTGTTGCTAGGCCCCCCCGATGGAAAGTTGAATCGTCTGCAATCCGTGCTCAATACAGCTGCTCGGGTCGTCTTCAGCAGCCCCTGGGGAGCCCATGTGACCCCCTACTGCGTGATCAGCTGCACTGGCTTCGAGCCCGGGAGCGCATTATCCATAAGCGCTGCTGGGTCACCTTCCGAGCGTTAAATGACCCGCACTGTCCACAGTACCTGGCTGAGCTGGTCCTAAGATCAACGTCGAACGCACGGAGATCGGCACTTCGCTCCGGCCATCGTGTCCTACTGCTTGTTCCGCCTCCGTCACAGACTTCGAAGTTCGGAGACAGGTCCTTCTCTCGCGGGAACCCATTGCTTTGGAACGCCTTGCCGACTGCAGTGACTGAGGCCAACTCTGCTGGACTGTTCCTGAGAGAACTAAAGACGCACCTTTTTAGTTTAGGTTATGGTTGACTATGTGTGTGCAGCGCCCTTGTCGTAGGCCTTAACCTAGTGCACGGCGCTATAGAAATTGTCTTGAAATAAATAAATATATAAATAAATAAACACACACACTCGCTACAAAAAACTTTCTCACTGGATTTGTGCGAATCGGGTAGGTGGTCTGGGGGCAGGTTGGGAGGGGGCAGTTGCCCCCATTTGCCTCCACCCTGTTTTAAGAAAACGGCCGATTTATATGAAATTTGGATGGCTTATGTGTGACTGAATTAAAAATCATGGGATATTAAACATGACCTTATGTGGCCACCCATTAATTATTTTTTGACGCAAAGTATGACGTGCTCGTGACACCGCTGAATTCCTGCACAGGGAGACTCCTGCTTTCATGCCACTCGAATTTTGGCCACCAAACTCACCAGATTTGAACTCAGTGTACTGTGCTGTGTGGGGTATTCTACAGGAAAGGGTCTACCAGTCACGCATTTCCAATCTCAACGAACTGAAGCAGAGATTGGTGACTGGTTAGTGAGTGGGCAAAGCTCGATCACAGCATCATTGCAGCACTAATTCATCAATGGTGACGACGTCTGAAATAATCTGGCGGTGGACATTTTGAATGTTCATTGTAGACTTTTTCAGACATTGTTTGCATCCATCTGAAGTCAATTCATTCCTATTTCAAAATGCAAATTTTTATGAAAATCGGCCAAGTTTTCTGAAAGTTATAGTGAAAAGAGAGTTTGCATGCTTTTTATCAGGACACAGTTTATATAACATATATAATATTGACAGGTCAGATAGATAGACCTTGACATTTTTGGATAATAATAATAATAATAATAATAATAATAATAATAATAAAAGCTGGATTTTGAGTGGCTTAGTAGGACTTCTCCTGTGTTGACGACCACTATCACTCCTACTGCCCTCAAGGGTTATTTCTAGGATTGTGAATTTTGGGGGTGTCGGGAAAATTTGGGGCAGGGTGTCATTTGGTGGTCTCTGCCGAAAAAGTCTGACAAACAAAAAGGTCATTCCTGGCTCAGATTGGGGGTGTTGGGGTGTCGGTCGGAGGTGTTGGGAGGTGTCAAAATATCCCTGGATGGGGGTGTCGGTCTCAGAATGGGGGGCTGTTGGGGGTGTTAGGGGGTGTACAAACATCCCTGCTGCCTTCTATTCCAACTTCTGTTTGTGCACTACAGAATTTTTGCCCTGACAAACCACTTGATAAATTTGATTCTGCAAGAAAAACAAACACAATTTGAAACACACTGTCAAGACAGCACACACATTAAATTTAAGTTCTTTGTAATGTTTTGTACTATACTGGTAATCAGTAATCACTATGTTCAAATCTAACTAACATATAAATGCTTAATCTAATATATAATTTTACTTTAGTTACTTTTAAAAGCATTCATGCTAGTAGCTGATACTGTCATATCTTCTAATTTATTTCATTTGTCTACTACTCTGGCACTAAAGAAATGCTGATTTCAAGATTTATTATTATCAGCATTTGTCAGCAATATCAGCATAATAAGTTAATTTTGACACTGTGATGCAGGATATTATACTCTGGATTAGTTTTTATGCTTTGCTTAAAATCAGTAAAAAATTATTGGTTTCCTCTTTTATTTTATACAGGAACAGTGAACTACAGATTAGGTTTGACGAATCATTATGGTTTGCTATGTCCAAGAACCAAACTAGGTGAACAATCTTTTGTTACTGGTCTAGCTGTCTTAGGAAATGAATTATTTATTGCAACTGACTGTTGTCCCATAATTGAGGTATGGAACCTGGAAACTTTGCAATTTAAAAGAATGTGGATGCTCCAGGACTTGCAAAGCGTGATTGCCATGAAACCATGTTTTGTAGATAATTGTCTATACTTGCTAAATGAATATTGTGGCTTACAAAATCCAATTGAATACCCTAGCTCAATTCTGAGAGTTGATCCAAGTGGGAATTTAATCGTATCATGGAGAGTCAAAGGACTTGACAGACCAATAAGTCATTCTGTAACAGTCGAATGCAATGTCCTTGTGACTATGAGTTCGAATATATTGATAGAGCATTCAAAGAGAGGAAATGTCTTAGACACAGTTGCAATCAGTTCAGAGAGCAGCGGAATAGAAAGAATACAGCATGCCATAAAACTATCTGCAGATCAATACTTAATTTGTCATGGAAGTCCTGAAAGCGATTTCCATGGAGTTTGCATTGTGGATCATGGAGGGAATGTGCTGAAATCTTTTGGCAGAGCTCAAAGTAACCTGCCACTTCATCTTCTCAACTGTCCCACAGATATGGAGATAGATAGTTTAGGAAATATCTTAGTTGCTGACAGTATGAACAACCGCGTGTTGGTACTAGATTCAAATCTGGACATAATTGCAATTCCACTAACTTCATCAGAGCAGCGTGCAACACACAGAGAAGATTATTACGAATGTAGCTTTAGGCCACAACAGTTATGTCTTCACGAAGCTCACAAGACGTTGATTGTTGCTGAAGAAGTTCATAGACAAAACAACGACGAATATGCTGACACGTATTTAAGTCAGATTCTTTCTTTATATAGATTTTCAAATTAATTTGACATTACAGTTCTACCGGTATTTTCCAGTTTAATCTTTTTCAGTGCATAATCATTTGGTCAAATCATGTTTATGTGAATTTTGCTCAGAGACGTCATTTCACCGTTTTTCAGGGGGGGGGCAAACATTTTCAGCCTGACAAGTTACAAGTTTGCGAAAAAGTTGACGACCTTTTTTTTTGCTTGTCAGTCATTTTCTCGGTTAGTTACTTCAGATTACTCGATATCAAGCACTCCTTTAGGGCATATATAAAAAACTAAATAACACAACATTGGCAAAAAAAATTTTTCCCCTAAAATCAGGGGGGGGGCAAATGCCCCCTGCCCCCCAAATGACGTCCTTGATTTTGCTATGTTCTCCATCTTCAAATTAATTAATTATGAATGCTTTTAGTATTTAAATTACGAAAGGTCCTTTCTTTATCTCATATTTTTAAAGTCATCGAAAGATAAGTTTGACTTGGTTGATTCTTAATGCGTGGTTAACATAAAAAAATTTCTGTTGACATTGGCCAGATGGCAAAGTCGTGGATCAGAGATATCATCATCATCATTTTATTATTTCCAAAGAATAAAAAATCATTGAGAGTTACACAATAACATCTGCAGGGACGTCATTTGGGGGGGGGGGAAGAGGGGCATTTGCCCCCTGATTTTTAGGGATTTTTTTTCGCCAATGTTTGTGTTATTTAGTTTTTACATGCCAATTGGCTGGCTAAATAGGTAAAAATAAAATACACTGAAAAGCAAAAAAAGGTCAGCAGCCCCTAAAGGAGTGCTTGATGTCGAGTAATCTGAAGTAACTAACCGTAAAAAAATTACTGACAAGCAAAAATAAGGTCGTCAACTTTTTCGCAAACTTGTCAGGTCGAAAGTGTCTTGCGCCCCCCCCCCCGAAAAAACAGTAAAATGACGTCTCTGAACATCTGTAGAACTTAATAATAACATTTGTAGAATAACTTAATTATAATTTTTAATACAATAATAGATTAATATAATAGTATATGATATCACATCACTAGAAGAACTTAATTATTAAACAATTAGAATGAAATAGGTACAAATATATGGAAATAACAAGATACCGAAGGGAACAAACTTCCCGCAAGGTGGTACCTTAAAGTAATAGTAAATAACAAGATCTATAATAAAAATGAATAGGTAAACAAATATTATAGAACAAGCAGAACATTTGTATTGGTGTGTCAAAATCGTAGAACATCATAGCAGTTCAAATTCCTCATTTATTAGGTATAATTATAATGAATTGTTTAAGTTTATATTTAAAATAAAGTTTATAGAGTTTCTTAGTTACATTGGGAGGTTATTCCAGATCCTAGGTCCAAATAATTTAATGGTAAATAAGCGAGTATTAGTTCGAGCAAAGGGATATAAAATTAGTTACAAGTTATTACATGATAGGTAGGCCTACAGTATTTCTATTGATAACAGTGGAAAAAATTCAGAATTATAAAAATATGCGGTAGTAGATTATTTGAGTATTTATGAGACTAGGAATGTGAGCTCGGAAATTTCCGAAAAAAATAGCGGTACTTTTCCGGGATAATTCCGGAAAAGTTTATTATTGTTATTTATTATTATTGTTACTGTTTATTACTGTTTATTATTATTTATTACTATTATTAATATTTATTATTATTTTTATTATAATTATTACTATTTATTACTATTCATTTGTTGGGCATTTGTTAGCAACTGTCAGGATTGTAGCGCTATATAATGTTTTTATGGACATGCACGCGGCGCTTCCGGTTGTATTTTTCCGGAAATTTTCGGAATAATTCCGGGCATTCTACTTTTCCCGAAAAGTTACAACCCTAGGGCCTAGACCTATATGAGGCACCCATAGAAAAGGTCTTATTTCGAGACATTTGCGCTTTATTAATTCAATAATTCTTTAATTTATTAGGGCTGCCGGTTTAATGCGATTATGGGGTCGCATATAAGATCGCATATTTTAAAAAAATTTAATACGCCGCATTTCCGTCATTTATCCGCATATGCGATTTCTGCATTATATACAGTGATGGGCACTAGTTGGAAAAAAGTAGTTAAAACTAAACTTTATTTTTAACTAAATATTTGTAGTTAAACTATTATTTTAACTATTGGTTAAAATTTTCCAAAAAAGTTTAACTAAACTTTTTTAAAGTAGTTAAACTATTTCCAAATATTTTGCAACTTTTTGTAATTTTTTTATTATTTGACTCCTTTCAATGTAACAACAAGAACTCGCCGTAATATCTATGAAGGCTTACAGTGACGGTTGCAAGAACTCTCGGTGGGGATGGCAATCAATTGCTAGGAAAGATCCAAGCAATTGTCAAAGGAATGATTTGCAAACGGTTTAGAAGAAATCTAGAGATTTGATTTATAAAATATAATGTTCATAATTGACAATGCATAAAAGCGATTTTAGTCTGGCTCTACACTGTACAGAGTCATAGTGCAAAATGAACTGTAGTTAAGTATACTGTTAGATCAAAGTACTACCAAGAAATAAATACCCAAAAATTTTCTCAGAAATTCATCAATGCCACACATGCATTTTTGGTGGGCTGGTGGGGGATGCATCCCCAGTCATCCCCAACGTGGAACTGCCCCTGAAGACTTATGCAGTCAGTACTTACATCAAATAATGTGATTAACTATCACGATCAGAAGGGTCAACAACAATGTCAGCAAGACTTGTATAGTTCATTTTCATGTTTCTGTAAAAAGAGCAATAAGAAGGAAGTATAATAAAAAAGTTGGCAAAAAAGTAGTTAAACTTTTAGTTGTAACTATTTAAAAAGTAGTTAAACTATTGCTGTAACTAGTTAAGAAAAAAGTAGTTAAACTATTGCCTCAACTAAATTTTTCCAGTTAAACTAATAATAGTTATAACTATTTTAGTTAACTAGTGCCCATCACTGATTATATATATATATATATATATATATATATATATATATATATATATATATATATATATATATATATGCGACAATTTTTCTTGATAAAGACGGATTTCTTAGATTTGCAGGCGATCAGCGCCAGTTTGGATGACTTTTTTTGCTTGTCGGCCGTTTTTACAGAAAATCACCGCAATTTCCGGAAATATGGGAAAAGAAATATACTAATAAATGGGAAATTGAGTCACATAAATGAGAGATTTCCGCATTTTCTTCGCATACTTTCTAAAAAAATCGCTGCATTAAACGGACAGCTCTATTTTATCGGAATTATTTTAAAATTCTTGTCACAAAGAACAATTCTTTTTTCCAACTCTTTGCTTTCTGTTTAACGCAGGATTGGGGGCCGTCCATAAAGTACGTCACGCCAATTTTGATCCATCCTGTGTCACAAATGTCACAAAAATCGGACCCCCTAAAATACGTCAAAAATCTCACCCCTTAAATCGTCGTCCAAAATACGTCACGCATGTTTTTCACCTAATACATTGGAGTTCTCGTCAATTTTTTGCAGTAAAACAAATATTTTACTTCTGACAATGATACCGAATATGATTGAGACCTTAAATTTAATGTAACTTGGGCAAACAGTGTAAACGGGCAATTAAAAACGTTCTTTACTATGCTTCCTATTAGATATGTTCAAGGGTTTAATTAATTATATTGAAAGTGTGACGTCACACTGGGTTTTCCCCTCCCTACCTCTGTCACAATTTCACAAACTGTCACACTGTCAAACTATCTTGGATCGCTCCTCCATCGAGCGTTACCTATTTTTTGGACGACCTTAGTCCTAATTTTTGGCGCTGTGGGGGCACCAGACTTTTTCAAAAGCAGATTGCTAGTCTAGGTCATGAACACAAAAGGGGGCAATGATGCTAGTATTATAACATCACTTGAAATGCACAAAACATAGGTGAACGATCTAAGGACGTTTTGGAACTGGCGCTGTTGAAGGAATAAGCATAATTTCTGCATTTCTTCGTTAAACAGCAACAGGGATCCAATGATAGACTGCCATCGAATAAGAGGTCCTTCATAAGTTCATAATTCAAAGAGAGGAAAACATTGCTTTGGAGATTGTGGCTATAATTTGGATCATGCTGTGCTGCTTGTTGAAAATGCAATAATGTCGCAATAACGTTAACTGTCTGTGAAGAATAGCACAGAATCCAGAGATTACAGCGTAAGCCTATGTATCGCCTAAAATAACACTAAAAAATTCCCACAGTAACAATCATCTTACTTACCAAGTTCACTACAGACGCAATGCAACATCGTTATCACTACAACGCCACCTAGCGAATATCGCAAGGGAACTTTTTATAAATCATTTCGAATTTTTAGATTCTAAAATGCCATTTTCTAACCAATGTCACAATCCTTAAAAGTTGCAAGTAGGCTTAGGTTTTAAGACATTTATATGCCTACAATCCTCCATATACTGCGTATAGTGTTAGTGATTAGTGATTTGTTAGCGATTAGTGTTTGATCACATTTATTTATTTAGGGTCGAGGCATATTTCAAAGTTATGGAAGTGTGTCTCACAGTTCCAAGAAGTTTGGTAAACCCTGTCCTATATTAGCATACTTTTAAAATTAATCTTATCTCAAAATAACACATGAAGGCGTATTCCTACCAATTTGCTCTGAAACTCCACTAGAGAATCTGGGACGTAGTGGTCAGCCACCTAGCGGTTAAGCGATTTTGCCATATTCGTAGAATTTTTAAGATGCGTTAAAAAGTTGTGTTATGGGCAAAATTTAAAAAAAGATAATTTTCAAGAAATTTCAATATATAATTCTCTCATTTTGATTTATTTCACAAAAATATGAATAGTTCTGTCTAATATATTTGTCATATTTTCATTCAAATTGAATAAGAGCTTTTCTTTGGCCATTTATTCAAACTCAGAAGATTCTTTTCAACTAACGTTCGCCAGATGGCCAACTGCATTTTTTTTCAAAACATTACATGCTATGATTAAGGCCGCGACGCGTTAAAAAAGACGCTGAAGTAGGCTGCGGTTCCGAAATGTTTGAGAAACGCTTTTATGATTAAAGGAATTACACATTTCACCAATGCGTGCCTTTGGCCATTGAGTGGAGCCATCTGTCTTTCAAACAACTTATACTACTACTACTACTACTACTACTACTACTACTACTACTACTACTACTACTACTACTACTACTACTACTACTACTACTACTACTACAACAACTAGGCCTACTACTACTTCTACAGCAACAACAACTACTACAACTACTACATATTCTATTACCACCATCACAATTACTATTGCTACTACTACTCCTGCTACAACTACCACTAACAAATATTCAGTGCTTCAGCAGTGAGCCAATTATGATCAATGGAATCTCTAGCGCCATTTTAGTAATGCACTTGGTATCAGTTAATGATCTAGCATCCTGGGCGCAACAAGTCACTTCAATTTGCATAAAAGACAGCGAGATTAATTCCTGTTTCTGGTCACTTGCAAACATGTCTAAGAGGAAGCAGTAGAACTGAGAAAGAAATATGAAAGAACAAAATAAGGAAACAAATAAAAATATTATTTATCATATATATCATTAATAACAAAAAATTCCATTAGGTGGTATGTTTCTATTATATGATTGAATCAATCGCGGTGCCTATTTATATAATTTCAATGTTAAAATAAGTAAATCTGATATTAGATTTTTGTGGTCTCCATATACTCCTGTAATAAAATCATGCAATCGAACGCCCGTTGAGTTCATTCATTTCTACTCTTAATCTTTGACTTTTTTCGACTTAACCATGCGGTAAAGCCGCTAAATCGAGTTTCATCCATTTATTACTCAATCGCTGTATGTTTTAAGGGTGTGCTTGAAACTCATAACCTTGATCACATATTCATGAGACGTGTAAATTGGTTTATTCAGCAGATCTCAGAATTATACTTTGCCTTTAATTTGGTTTACATCATCGCCAGTTATTCGTTTTACTCATGCAGCCGTGCATTTCTATGCCATTAGCTCTAGTACCAGACAATGCTGACACTCATGAGGAGGCGTGATCAAAAGAGTCTTAACTCTTTAGAGGACGAAGGAGTGTTTAATTAAGCTTTAAAATTTAAATGATCCATTGTGTATTTTGCGTCATTCACTTTGTTAATTGAATTAGAAGTGATAATAGACTTTTGGATGACACGCAGCGGAAAGCGACACGTCGTCTAGTTATAATATTTTTTGCTGTACTAACTATAGAAGTGTGACATTTGATAAAAGTTAAATTTAATGTTCATTTGGTTCAAAACTCGATCATACGCGTATGACAAAATAAAATACGTAAAAATACGCGCGTATGAATAAAAAATAAACTACGCGTATGGTACGCGTATTTTATAAGTCTGCTCGGTTACTTGTAATTTGCTTACTTAGGGGCTGTCCATTAACTATGTAAACAATTTTTGGGCAATTTTTGACCTTTCCCCTTGTCAATAACTGTCAACTTTCACTTAACTTTCCCATAATTACGTCAAAAACTTTTGACCCCAGGATCAATGACAGGTCCCAATAACAAGGTTATTATTTTTTGCGGTGATGACCATTTCCCTTTTTTGCTCATCGAGTGTCAAAATGTGGTGGTGATGACCTTTTTTGCCATGCTTTTTTCATTGTAATGAGTAGTATTCAATGAAATTTCATATTTTTTGATTATTTGTAAAAAGCGTAATGCCTGCCACTATATCAGCAATAACTCTTTTTTGTGCGCATTTGCTTTAGGCTGTCCAAAAGGCTTGGAAAATACTGTCCTCAACGAGGGAGACGTGGCTGTGTTCGAAAATGTGGACGACGAAAAACCGGTCAAATGGCATTTCTCGTCGTCTTCCGATCCAGAGAACAACTTGCTCGACATAACAGACTACGACAACAAAGTCAATCCGATGTTCGTCGGAGCGTATAACGTCACCAAAACGAAGCTGACAATTCTCAGCGCCACCGTTGCTCCCAAAGGACGCAATCCTTACGCGAACGCAGGCGTCTACTTCTTGACCTACCAGAGCACGGGATGTCAGTCGGCTGCAAACTTAATCGTTATCCGTGAGTATTTTCGTACTCTGTGTAACTGGTGCTATATTTGTATTATACAGTATGGTGCCATTACAGAACTCAGAGAAAGAATCATATAAATATACCATATAATCTTAATTTTTAAATTCTCAAGACTTTCTCAATACTCTGTGAAAATCTCTACCTGTGCATTCATTGATTGTTGTTTAGAAAGTGGACCAGTGTGTGAACGAAATGAAACCGATCCAGACAACGTAACCCTGTCTTGCAAAATCAGTTTCGCCGAATCTGAATGGCAGTCTTCGTTTCCTACGTTGACCTGGATAGCTGGAGGTGTCGTCATTCAGAACGGCGCCCAGTCCTCAGAAAAACATGGATATGTCAACGAATCGTTGGCAAAGGTTCCAATTTACAATCCCGTGGCTCCATCTTACCGGCCGACAAACCACCCTGCCTATAGCTATTTCAAGAAAGATTGAGCGCATGAGAATAAGCAGCTACTGCTGTGCTGCTTTCCGGGGCGCTGTAGAAGTTTACGAGATTTTACTTTACTTACTTTACTTACCAGTGTCAAGTAACCTTCAATTCCCGTTGCCGCTATGGAAAATGGAGGTGGAACTGACTGGTATCTAGAGGGCAGGAAAAACTAAAAAATAAGGAATTTTGCATTTTCAATTGTATTTTGAAAACTGTAAAATTCAATCAATCAATCAATTTCGGTTTCCTGAATGACAACGAAGGCTGTCCAAATCTTCGTCGTCGTCATCATCACAATAGTTGTCGCCATTGACCTTTGTAGTCAATGATGCACAACAGTAGTCAAAGTTTTATCAGCAGTATTAGCCTATATAATAATTCGCCAGAGTTTTCTTTAGCACAGGCGCATCCAGAATTTGCCAACAATTATTATAAAAACGCTATGGTTTACATTTTAAAATATTAAATTTAATCTTCTTCTTATGCAGTGTTGATGCAATATGAAAGGGATACATAGGGCCTACAGTACTCGATTCAGTGGAGTATCTACAGTAGAACTTCGTTATAACGTACTCGCTTAAGGCGCATATTCGGTAATAACGTACCGCGATCTACGGTTCCGTGTGATGCCCCACCGTATTGGAAGGTATTCGATATAGCGTTCCTCGAATATTGCGTACTAAAATTTTACAGACCCTTTAAATACGCAGCCGCTATAGCAAAGTTTTACTGTACCTACCTCTACCACTGCATTGTGACAGTCGATATCACGAAGTGTTGTGAAATGCTCTCATGCTTTTAAAACCAACGACAATTCGCATCAAATATTCAGAGAATTTGTATTTAGGAGGGGATATGTTCATGGCTAGCTCCATTGTGTTAAAACAGAGGTTCCCAAACCACGGCCCGGGGGCAACCTGTGGCCCGTCAGCTCTCAGAAAGTGACCCGCGAGGCCTCAATATTTGATACTATGTGTTTTAACAATTTCACAAATGTATTTCCGTCAAATAAATAAATAAATAATTACTAACTAATAAAAAGTTGCAACATTGTGCCATCTACAGTATTCTAGAGTCGAGATTTTATAATTTTATGAACGTTTAGATTCTCTATGTAACGAATCGATTCTTTACCATAAGAACTCGGATCAGAATCATCAATAGCATAGTAAATTTTTTAGAATTTTCTAACATTACGACCCGCCTAAATAGAGAAAATAATTCATGTGTCCCTCTACTTGAAAAGCTTGGGAACCACTGTGTTTAAAAATGATCGCAGGTTCTATTCGGGTTTAATTGCCTCGTGCGAAATAACTTGAGAAATGTCTGCAATAGATGTTTGAATAATAAACGACATTGTTGGCATGGTAGAAAACCAGCCTAATATTTTGAATGCTAACTCCTTCCACCTTCAACTTGGACAATTTTGAAGTGGAATTAGTTATGCATTGGGTTCCTGAATTTAGTCACGCGTCATATTTTAGATGGAAATAGCCATTCTTCGAAATGTTTCAACGAATGCCTTGTTTATGCTATGAATAATCCATGAGCTGTACTATTTCCGACGAAAGGGTATTACAGTACCGCATTCCAATAACAAGTTCTCTTCATCACAAACATCTGTGGCGTAGCCAGGGTTTAGGAATAGAGAGCACATGAACATATTCGAATAAGAAAGTCTCCGACTAGCAAAAAGTTATCAACAAGTTATTCGCAAATTCAAGTATGCTCTTCCATCAAACTATATCCGCAAATGAGCAAACCCCACGAACGGGTCAGCCAGAATAGAGGGCTATCCAATGTGCTCTCTCTCTCTGACTACGCCAACTGATTACCATATTAAAGCGGATCTGCACGGACGAATCCAAGTCGAGACAAGATTTTGTTAGTTACGCCTTGATATCGCATTTTTCAGGTCACAAATTAGTTCCGATGTTTATTATTCTATGTAGGCTAGATCCATCGTCTTCATAACCATTCATCTTTATTAATAGTCTCGGTGATCGGTTCAAATCGAATTTTCCGGCTTAGTTGCGGTCACTATCGTCAATTGGTTCAAGTCTTTTTGAGTAAAACTTTTCAACAACAGTTATCATGGACCGATATATAGGCCTAATTCATTTAGAAAATTTTTACCCAAGCATATGTCATGCCATATCCTTGATTGAAAAGCTTTGGCCAGTTGAAAAAACACATTTGTTTACGGAGAGCGTGGCAGCAAATTCGACGCATGGATGCAAAATTGCGGCAACGATATCAGCTTTTCGACTTTAAATTTGTTTGGTAGATACATCGGCGCTGAGTTGTGTCTGAATACGAAGACAGCGAAGATGAAGGATCAGAGAATCGTCTTATTTTTGTTCCTCTGCCTCATTGCAGGTATTTAGCAAACTAAGCCAAGCATCTTCGCATTACTTAATTGTGATTTTAAGAAGGACTTCTTGCATACTGCGAAGTCTCATATTCGCAGGAAAGAGAGGCATTCCATAACTAGAGCCGTGTTTGGTATTAAAGATTTTGCTGGTTTGTGGAAAGAGAGTGCCTATGGTTGGTAAAGATGATGTAAATAAATATTTGGGAGTCATAATGTCCTCTAGAAAGGTATAGGTAGGTCCCATATTCGAGTTCGAGCGCTGGCGTCCGGCCGGCGCTTATCTCCTGTCTAGGCAATCAGCGGCATAGGTGACATAAGATTTTACTTTTAATTAGGTTACCATTACTTTCATCAGACCCATGTTTTACCTCGCAGCTTTTTAGTTATAATTTGCATTAATTACCTGAATTTACTCATCATAGTAAAACATATTAAATTGCGTTTTGGGGTGCAAATTGCACCCCCGAATAATTTGTGTCGGCAAAAATTGACGTCGACAATTTTTTCCCATTTTAATGCTTGACCATATCTAAAATAGTAGACTGACAATGTTCTAGAAGATTATTGCTGAACATTTGCTGCACCCAAAGGAACCATTTAGAGTTATAAGCTTTTATTTTCACCCTCGTCCGTTCGCCATAAAAATTTCTCCGTCCAGGTCCCCTGTCAACATTGGATATTTCCTATTCCCGCCTTTGACCTATCTTATTGTCTTTATCAGAGCTCCAAGTTTTCAAAAAGGCAATTAGCATAAAAGCAAAACTTGAGTAAAGACAGGTAGCTGATACTTATTAAATAACAGATTGATACTACTCAATTACAGATTGGTTTTGTAGAAGAAATTTTTAAAGATTTATCTTCAAATGAGATAAAGTAATAAGCTAAGGTAAGCTTGATATTTGAAAATATTTACAATTTTAAGAATTTTAAATTTTATTTGGGGAAATAATTATATGACTATTATAGATAAAATCCAAATATTACAGAACAAAGCGGTAAGATTAGTATTTAAAGGATGTACATATATGGATAAAAATAATCTATTTAAAAAAATTTAAAATTCTTAAAATGGTAAATATTTTCAAATATCAAGCTTCTATCTTTATATTTAAATATATTCACAATCTTTTACCCACTATTTACTACATCATTAAATTTCTTGATTTGCATAAGAATAGCTCTATCAGTATACTTAGAAATAACATAAACCTATATAGACTATCCCTTATGCTCACACCAACACTAGACTATTCACGATAAAATCTCAGGACCCAGAACTTGGAATTCTCTTCTCACTAATTTAAAATCGATTATTACCTTACCTCATTCTAAGATAAATCTTAAAAATTTCTTCTACAAAACCAATCTGTGATTGAGTAGTATCAATCTGTTATTTAATAAGTATCAGCTACCTGTCTTTACTCAAGTCTCCCAACAGTTTAAGCTAATTTATTTACCTCATTTAGCCAAGTATTATTAATCTTTATTGATCATTTAGGTAACCCCACCTTTCTGTTAAAATCTTGTCCTCACTTGCTAGTATTTAGTTTAATTATACTCATTCTTTCTAGGATTACCACCTTTCTGGATCTATGATTCTTTAGGTAATCCTTATTTTCACACAGGGCCTACAGTGTCACTAAGAAATTATTTATGCAATTGTTGCTTCTTTTCATTTTATTTTTTTGGTGCTTAGTATAAGTTAGTTAAAGTCAAATTTTTTAAAGTTTGCATTAAGTATACTAGGTATGTATCCTGACATATTACTATCTGTTTCATTTGTGTATGTATTGTGAAAATAAAAGACCATTTGAATTTGAATTTGAATTTGAAAATTTATTTGATTGCTCCCACCTCCAAAATTTTTGATCCTGACAAACGGGGTTGTCGTCCCACCCCCGAATATGAGGCGTATTGTTCTTGGCACTGATCTATATCCCCCACCGCTGCAATTCGCTCTATTCCCGTACTCACTATAGATCCTAATTCCTATATAAGCTTAAGATTGGATTCGAATCGATTAGACTGGATAGTATATCAGGACATGACAATCGTGCCTTATGCGACTGTCTATTTGCGGTGATATTATGACAACTCAGATTAGAAGCTATCGTTGCGTAATTATTTTGCAGAAAGTTGCAAATTGTGGATGAGGTCATTTATTTCTAATTGCATTGTAAGCTACACCCCTGACGCCACTAGACTTAAAACTTATTTCGTTCTCACTTTTCCTACTTACACTAACGTCTATGCGAATATAATGCCATCTGAATATCGTGTGTGTTGCGTGTATTAACAGGTTCGAATTCTCAGCCAGGACCGGCCTCAGCCTGTAGTGATCCGAACCAGCAATTGATGAACACGGTCGTCTACGAAGGAAATGCAAGTTCGTTCTTCAATCAGTTCGACCCAAGCAATGTCAAGTGGGAGATCGCTCCATCTTACGATATCAACAGCTCCAACCCCCCTTATCTAGTAGCAGAGGACAATCTAACACCGTACCCTGGCGTCTACACCGTTACTCCAACGCAATTAAGCATTCCTAAGGCCAGCATTTATGCTCAAGGAAATGATCCTTATTCAACGTCAGGACTATACGCGTTGACCTACAAAACTGATGGTTGTCAGGCGTTGGCAAATCTAATCGTTGTCAGTAAGTCATTTCTTATCTTCGCACTTGGTTCTATTTAACTATTTCTTTCTTGAATAACATGTTTAATTTATAAAATACACGAATTCATTGATTAGTTAGAAAAGGTTCCCATGTAATTCTATTCTAGCATTTCTTCTTGAAACATTTGCTGGGTTTATTCTATGATAGCTTTCTGACATGTTTAATATATTTATTATTATTATTATTATTATTATTATTATTATTATTATTATTATTATTATTATTATTATTATTACAGTTTTCTGACATGTTTAATATAGAAACTTAAAGCTTATAAGTATAATATTGAGGCCAACATTTACGAAGTTTTCAAAATAGTGCTTTTTCGAAAATTTAAGAATTCAACTTCCTTGTTTCTTGTCAATGAATTTATTGGCATAATTTCTCATCTTGTAATATTGCATGGCTGTACCGTTTTTAGGCCTTTATCATTCTATCGCCAATGTTCTTATCAATTTTCTTTGTTATTAATTTGTTCATATTTATTTTAGCAGGCCTCGCTCTTCATTCTTCTTTGTATTTACCGGGGCGGAAACTGCGCTGATTTTGCTACTTAATGTAACTGTTATTGAGTCTAAATTTCTATTTTAAAATAGGGCTAAGCAGTCAACGCTGTATTTCTGACACCGTCCCTAAGCGGTCGGAATAATAATTTCATTAATAGCACGTTGGTCATACTTTCTATTATGTATGCCTCTTTAAGATATAGCCTACCATATATCTAAAAATTCGAACATCATCCCATTTCCTTTCATTTCAGACAGTGCTTACAGTGATTTAGGAAAAATTGACGATGATATAGAAGTTGATAAGAATTGTTTCTTTTCCTCTAAACCTTAGCCAAAGGACCATTGTGCATATGCTCTGTGACTGACTCAGACAACGCGCAGGTGACGTGCGAAATGGAATACGGAGTCACTCGCATTCTTCCGAATAAGGCAACGATGACCTGGTACGATGACTCTGGAAACCAAGTTGCTAATGACACAAATCAACCCAACCAGGACCAGTCAGACTACGACATTTCGACGTCTTCATATTCAATAACGAGCTCCGGTGCTGCCACATACACATGTGGAGTGACCTTCGAACCGCCTGATTCTGTAGTTCCAAATATGGCAACCAATGCACCAACTTTTACCGCATCATGCACGGTAGCAAGTAAGTGTATATATATAGTTTTGTGGGTTAGCAGCGTAACGTTGCTAAACGAGACAAGATTGATATGGATTTTCAAACTAATCTTTAATCTCAATAAAGTTTCATCAAACATAAAACCGGAAAGATAGAACGTCCACCGCTCTCTGAGCCACCTAGCGATTCAACAGCGATTCAACATAACATAAGTAAGTAAAGTAAACCACCTACAAGAAGAAGATCTCGCAACAATAGGTAATGGTAAAGGTAGGTCCCGTACTCGAGTCCGAGCGTTGGTTACCGGCATGTTTCGCACCCTTCCAAACCAGGTGACGAACTCAATTCCAACCCTTTGTGGTTCCAATTTTTTATTAGAAAATTTTATCAAAATTCATCAATAAAATAGTCATAGGCTATAATAAAGCGAAAACAGCAGCCATTAGCATTGGCTCCCATTTGTTTACTACTAAAAATATCAATTCAATATAAAAAGTATACATATCCCTTGTATATGAAGAGATGCATAGCTGTGTGATTTACAAATGACTGTTACAAACTAATACAAAGGGATTTCTCTTGCTGTCTTGTATGTGAAATCTTGCATTCGTGGTCTCACCGGGGTGTAACTCCACGTCCGTCCCAAGATATGCCACGGCTTGCTTATTCTTGGTCTTCAGCAGTGACAGCTGAGATAACACTTGCTATGTTTCGCTCGTTTCGAGATCTCTCTCTCTCTCTCTCTCTCTCTGTGTCATTATACGACAATGAGGACGTTCAAGAGATATGTCCTCCTTTCACATTCTGTGAGAAAATGGTTCATTTCAATCAGTGGTAATAGTTTGTCGGTTTTCGATATCCTGGCAAATCATATTACGTTGTTTGGTTTTCTCTTTTTCTCTTATTCCACTCTCTTTTTCAAATTCGAGACAAGAGGATGATGGCTTTCATCAAAATATTTGATATTAATTTTATTAAAGTAAAAACTGCATATTGGCATGCAATCCATGATATCGTTTCGATGTTTTCTAGATTGCGTCAAAACGATTGCGACCACATCAACTGAAGGTACATCAACAACAACGATTGAACCTACAACTGCATCACCACAGCCAACAACAACCTCAACAATAGACTTAACAACAGCCACTCCTCAAAGTAAGGCTACAACAACGTTAACAATAGCATAAGTAAGATTTCGTCCTAAATTCAACCCGACAAATACTATGAAATTTTAAGGGAGTATCAACAACAAAGTTCCAGATATCGAAAGCAATAGCAAACTGCAGCAGCTACAGAGTTATCGAAATGAGATGCATCACGTGGCACTATGCAATTGTTACTAATTTCATCATAAGGGTTGTCTGTTTACTTTGTAAACAATTTTAGATCTTTTAATCATACATTAGAGGTCTTTCAAATAACGAATGATGAGCCGGTTAAACAGAGAGTGGTAATATTATTTTAAGACCGTTTAACTATAAATATCTGTGTAATGAGCAGAATTTGGTGTGAATTACACGGCAAACTCTAAATGAAATGTGGAATTTACCGGAATAATAACTTCAAATGATACTAAACAATGCCTGCCACTATTTCAACAAAACATTTTTCGTGTCTTTCTGCTTAAGACTGTCTAAAGGACCTGATAAACATTGTCGTCTACGAGGGAAGCGTGGCTGAATTTGAAAATGTGGACGACGGAAAACCGGTCAAATGGCATTTCTCGTCGTCTTCCGATCCAGAGAACAACTTGCTCGACATAACAGACTACGACAACAAAGTCAATCCGATGTTCGTCGGAGCGTATAACGTCACCAAAACGAAGCTAACAATTCTCAGCGCCACCGTTGCTCCCAAAGGAAACAATCCTTACGCGAACGCAGGCGTCTACTTCTTGACCTACCAGAGCACGGGATGTCAGACGGCTGCAAACTTAATTGTTATCCGTATGTGTTTTCATAATCTGTGTATCTGTTAATATCTTTGACTTCTCTGGGGTCATTGTATAACTCAGAGAAAGAATAAAATAATATATGCCTAGCAGTATGTAAGTGTTCCGTGGCTAATGTTCAGGTTAGAGGCATTAATAAAGTAAAAATTGTAACCGCATAGGATTAGAATGAATTTCAAACAAGGTGCACTCAGTTTAGTGCATATATCTGTTGAGCCTGAAATATCTATCGCTACATGAATCTTAGCAAATTCGTTTTATGTGAGATCTTTTAAAGCGCAGGCAATGTCAAATTAGTATCGATTATGAGATATAGCACCGCAATATATGTTCTAATAAATCAGTTGTTTATTGTTCAACTGGCAGGCAATATTGATGCTAAATAGTGCGAGTAAGGAGTGAACTTATGCTTAGGTTTATATATTTCCCCGAGACCTTATCTAAATATTTATAATTTCCATGCAATTGCAATACTAAGTGAAAATCTCTAATTGTGCATTGGTTCTTGTCTAGAAAGTGGACCAATGTGTGAACGAAATGAAAACGATCCAAACAACGTAACCCTGTCTTGCAACATCAGTTTCGCCGAATCTCAAAGGCAACCGTCTTATCCAACGATGACCTGGACAGCTGGGGGTGCCGTCATTCAGAGAGACAACCCGACCACACAAAAATATGCATATGTCAACGAATCGTTGTCACAGATTCAAGTTTACAACGCGGCGCCTTCGTATTACCAATGTCAAGTAACCTTCATTCCTCCAGGTCCGTCTCCGATCTCTTTCTTGGCACAGAACGCACCGACTTACACCGAATCATGCACGGTAGCATGTAAGTATGCGCTAAATCATAGAGGCAAAATAATAGCTTAGAGTTAGCAAGGAAATATTAATGAACTTTAACTTTATTGCTTAACATTGATTCAGAGCATACTGCTAATATTGTTGAAAGCCTTAATGCCTAACTATTAGAAGTGTTTGACTGTCTTAATCTGAGCAGAGACAATTTTCTCCTGTCAAATCTGCAGTTGCTTCATAGACTCATAATATCCTTTTACAATTTCTCTTAATAAAATTGTCATGTATTACAGTACATAATTATTAATTAGATGTTATTTCATAGCATCTGACTGCCATGTTAGCCGTAGATTTATTGACTGAATTTATTTCCTCTGCCCTTTATGATCACACCATAAGTATGCCATGTTATCAGTGTTTTGGTTTTTTCTAGCTGGTACCTTCCCACCAACCATAGAAATTGCCACTACTACAGGTTAGAGATATAGAGACATGTTATGGCTTATTTATAGTGATAGCCTGCATTTCTCAATAGCTACATTGCAGTTTTCCACAATTTCGGTTTCGGGCGAGAAATAGGAGAAGTGTAACCCAGAATGTTTCCTTCTGCTGGAAGACTGAGTCATCTTCGTGAAGCGCCTTTGTCTTTGTTTATGCTATGTATACGGCGCTATATAAATAGTCCAGTATACAATACAATACATTCTTGATTAATGATGGTGTTATCGGACAGCCAATCAGCAGCTTTCCGACGGTCTGAAAAATAGTTGAATTGGCCTTAAATGATTTTTATTCGGTGTCTCTTTGGCTGATATTTCTGCGCATTATTTTGTAGTGCTATAGATGTCTAGGATTAGCTTTGACTTAATTAGACTAAGCTTCGATATCAACAAGCACTGAATATTTCCAATAGACAGTGCCTGTAAATGCATCATTCGCCGTGCCCATTACAATAGTCTATGAGATGTGGTGTGTTTGTGTGGTTTCAAAAGTGTGTGTCGATCGTCCTACTTGTTCGTCCAAATGGCTTTCCAATCAGACAGCCTTCTGCCCATACGTCCAGGACTTTCGCGACGACTGTCCGGCGTTTTGCAATGCGTGTTGAAGTGCGTGAATTTGGCGAATGAAAGTCGAGACCAAGTATAGACGTTTCTTCATCGTTATCTGGATAGCGTTCAATAAATGTCATTCATGTTCTGACAATCAATGCTTTGAGCCTTTAGAAAACTATTCGGAACTTCATCATATGCTATTTACTTTGCAACAATCTAAATAGTCAAAAACTTATAAATCAAACAAATCGTCTACTCGAATAATCGGCTATACATATATAGTAATTTTCTAGTTTGGATTTATTTTAATTCGCATAGGCCTAATTCACAATATTTTGTATTTTGATCATTTTAGTTAGATGTCTACTATAGGCCTATCACAAGAATATGGATTATATTCGGGCTGTATAAGACTTATTTGCACGAATTGCTTTCTCATGCGAATGCCGAGAGATTAGCATAATTACTCTCACCATCAGATAGTTTTGCTTTTATCATTAGATTAGGCTATACGACTCTCAGCTTTTTGTTTCAATAAATGTAACTGAATTCTATTATAATTAAAGACCTGATTCATTTGCAAAATAGAATTATCTGTGACGAAACTTTTAAAGAAACTCATTGACATCGAATTAAAACCATCCTCTTCAGGCAAATTTCACTGCATCGCTTGTTCGATTGCCAGCATGAAGTGACTGGAATCGCGAAGCACATGTCTGATGTGATATAAGGCGAGAAGAGAATGCCATTGATATCCGTTCTAAGCTCAGTTAGATGGTCGCTTCAATGGAGTCTCTCTCTCTCTCTCTCTCTCTCTCTCTCTCTCTCTCTCTCTCTCTTTCTTTCTCTCTCTCTCTTCATCGAGACTGTTGATATCACGAAGCAACGTGAATTGCATGTAGGGGCCTATGGCTTTTAAATCAACTGCAGCTCACCTCAAGCCTGCAGATAACACATAAATGGAGAAACGGAGAGGATACATTCACGGCTAAAATAAAGCTTGTGTTAAAGTGATCGTAGGTTCTCTTCATGTTACAAGGTTACATTACCTCGTACAAAATTACACGCAAATGTTTGCTAAAGGCGTTTGAATAATAAAACAATAGTGCTGGGAGTTGCTCTATTTTTGAGGACTACCTTCTCCAGCAGTGTTTATTCTAGCCCCCTTGACATTGGGGATTTTGAAATGTTTGGGGACAAGGTTTGAGTTTCCACACGTTTTGGGGATATTTCCATTCCCCAGCCAACATCTAAAAAATTTGGGGGAGGGGAATTTTCAAACTTTGGGGAAATTCCATAAGAAGAAGGCCTAGAATAAACACTGCTCCTCCAGGATGTGGAAAATTTTGTGGTCGTAGTATTTCCACCCATTTGGCGTTCTTGGAAATTCGTGAATTTACTATAGCTGCCTTGAAATTTCTGTCAACGGGTTTCAATTGCTTTAAATGATAATTTAGTGATATTGTGATTAATTTTATCAGTAGTGCGAATGTCATCTTGAAAACAAAACATTTATTAGAAGAAACCAAATTGCCCAGTTGTATCTGCTGCGGTGCCATCTAGCGAGTTGCATTAACAACAGTCCTATGTGAACTATTTAAAGTTCTTTTTAAAATAAAAGGCTCACGATGTTTGAACTACTTTCCGATCAACACTGGATTTTCTCAGCATCAGTTTACTGAATTAGCCTATATTCAAGCATAACATCTTAAATGCAAATAAATTTAAGTAGTCATTCTCTTTAATGTTTCAATGTTGTGCTTTGGTTTCCGTATGAATATTCTATGAGCTGTAGGCTATTATTTTCCACAGAAAAAGCGTTGTATTATTGCAGTAGCCTCTTCTAAACAAGTTCTCTTTACGATTATCAGTGGCGTAGCGAGAGTAATTAGCAGGGCAAATCGACATTTTCGGGTAACAGAATCACCGACGAACATAGGCACAACCTTCCATTAGGCCTCGAACCCCCCACTGCTTTGAGAGTCTCCCCCCACTTGTTCATCCAATTTTACGCCAATGCCGAAGAGCAAATTAAACCGTCCAATTTTTTTGCACATTAACGTATTCTCCTGGATCAAACTACTGTATATCCCCCTAAGCGCACATTCCACGACCGGTCCCATCCAGAATAAACACCTCCACCGTACCCGTAGCTACGCCAACTTGAAACATATTAAAGAGGACCTGGATAAAAGATTCTGTTAGTCACGCCTTGATATAATATCTGCATTCGATCACAGACAACAAGGGTTCAGGTATTTGTTATTCTGTGAAGACGTAACATCAGCGTCACATTACCGCTCTTTTTATATTAATTTCCGCGGTAACTCGTTCAAATCGGATTATCCAGTCTAGATGTGAGGAGGGTTACTATTGTCAATTGGTTCTGGTTCATTTTCAAGTATGTGTGGCTTAAACTTCTCTATTAAGTGGACTATTTATTATTCACTGAGAAAATTTCAGACCAAACATAGGCCTATATGCAACTGGACGCAAAGAATAACTATTGTTTGTTGCTCCGTTAGAAAGCAATGGTGAGAATTTTAAAAAAAACATTAGGACCTTCTTACAAGTTAGATTTGTTTACGGAGACCTTGACAGCCAATTCGACGCATGAATACAAAATTGCGGTATCGATGTCAACTTCTCGACTTTAAATTCGCTTGGCAGGATACATCGGCGCTGAGTTGCGTCTGAATACGAAGACAGCGAAAATGGATGATCAGAGATTCGTCTTAGTTTTGTTCCTCTGCCTTATTGCAGGTATTTAGCAAACTAAACAACGCAATAGTACGCATCCTACGTATATTTAATAGTGACCTTCGAATTTTTTTTGTATAGGCCTAGCTACCACAAAGTCTTAGGCCTATATTCACAAGAAAAAGAGGCACTCTGTAACTAGACCTGAGAATATTTAGATTTTCTTAAAGTTTGCAGAAGAAGAGTGCTTGATAACATATCGTAGAAGATTGGTAATAGTACTGTGAAAAAATATTATTTTGAAGTAACATTGTAGTTCTTGAATAGCGCATGGTATGCTCAACTATTATTACATAACATCTGCTGCACTGCGAACTTGCGCTTTATAAATGGTCGTAATAATATTATTATAATAATGGGAAATTTGCACACTTTGAGCATGTACCATTCTGTCATAACGTACAGCGCTGCCAGATAATTAATAAAAGTCATTTACTGACTTATGAAGAACCGACAATTCAATTACTAGACCTAAGGACATAAGTATAGATCGTGGCATAGAGATATAAGAAAATTTGTGATGTCTGTCTTGTCTCTTCATCGGATAAAACTGCTTTTGTTTTGAAATTTATGGTCTTGCATTTTTATAACCGTTGCATTGATTCAATTATTGACGGTAATACTTTTCATCGTTACAAAATGGATTTCATTTCTGATTTCGCTAATGCATCGCGCACATTACTCGCGAATTTTGTACTTCAAATTTTAGGATCTACAATTTTCGCTACATCACAGTAGATCACTTGCTCACAGGCCTCGTCTATTCTGTATAAAATAAAATATTCGAAACGACGCTATCGCCAGGTTTTCTGGTTAATTAATTGCGGAAAATCTTCTCAATAATTTAGGAGCTCCCAATGACTAATGCTCACTGTTTGATGTCCATGTGCGTATTTTCATAATACAGAGACACACATTGCCATTAACTGCCTACAAAATACGCTCAGAGTTTACGTGTCTGTCCATGAGTTATAATAATATCGCCAGCTCTTATGCATTGAAATCTAAAGCGACTCTAACAATGGGCTGACAACGAGCGATTGGAACGCATGGAAGATTGAAGTTTGGATTAAACAGCTTTGATAAAATGTAATCGCGTTATTAAAATGTTTGATCTTTACAGTTCCATCAAAAAATGAACTTCAACACTGTTGTGATCAACTAATAAACAACTTTATTCGCACATGGCAGAGACATCAGTGAATGTCAAGACAAATTTCCTTTAAAAATTTAACGAAATTTGGAATAAGGAGACCGACTTTCTTTTCAGACAGCCAACCAGTTTAGTCATAAAGGACCAGTACATTTTAACGTGACCAGTTCAAAGCAATTTCGCATTTGAATTTAAGACTGTATTCTGCTGTAAAGATCATATGTTGAAGCAGAAATAGTCCGAGAATTGGCCAAAAGCACTTTAACTGATCGGGTTCATATTTTAAAATTGAATTGCAGCCAACGACATTCTAAGATTCTACTGACATTTGTGTGTGTGTTAGACGCGTTTGCACAAGACTGTCCACCGAACTTGACAACGATGCAGAATACAGTCGTCTACGAAGGAGCTACAGCTTCGTTTCCGAGAGCGGCCAATGGTGACACTACCCAATGGCAGCTGGGTCCATCGAACGATCCCAACTCCTTCGTGTCCATTACTAACCCTGACGGCACCGTAGATCCTCAGTATGCTACGACGTATGCTGTGAATTCTTTGCAACTGAAAATCTCCAAAGCTACCACCGCTCCAGAAGGAACTACGTCCTTCGCCACTGCGGGTCTATACTTGCTGAGCTATCAGAATGCTGGCTGCACCGTAGGAGCAGGCTTAGTCGTTATTAGTGAGTTTTCATTATTTATAATTCTGTTCCTAACCTAAATATCGTACTATAAACAACAAGAATGAAAATGTTTATAGATTCTAATATTTTAACTAACTTAAAACGGACAGATTAAATTCTGTATTTTGCAATGATTCTGCAACTAGTGAATAATACGAATTGACAATCATGCATAATCAATAGGACTCAGTGGCTGGTCCATGGGGCCAGGGGCCAGTAAAATTTATTGACTGCCTGGCCCCCAGTGGCCCCCAGTTGGGACCCTATATTTAATGCTAAATACAATAAACAACACATGGTTGGCCCCCATGATTAGAATTGCCCCCAACGGCCCCCACTTGCCAAATCCTAGACTGCTTGCCACTGATAGGACTGCATCGCAATGAATTAAGAGCAACGCAATACTTGAGAATCGACTGATTCCAAATGCATTACTAAACTGGCGCTATAGAAGTTGTTTTCTTTCAAAACTAGTCCTATGTCGTCCAGAGATATCCATGGGTTGAGCGACCAGTCAGGTTTTCCCATAGTTATGGTGAGTTGGGTTGGGTCAGAAAATAATTCATGGTTTAAGAAATTGCCATGTATTACGGTGGGTTGTTGGACCAAGTAAGCCTATTGCCGGCATGGAATGGGTTTGGTTGGAGACATAATGGGTTGGGTAAGAGATTTGATGGGTCGGGTTGGGTTCTAAAAAATGGACCTATGGACATCTCTAATATCTTCCTAGTATCACCACAAAATAGTGATCTGTGACGCTTAGGCATAGGTAAGTGGCTGTCCATTAATTACGTCAACAATTTTGGGCAATTTTTTACCACATCCTTGTCAACAGCTGTCAACTTTCAGTGATCCTCCTATAATTATGTCAAAAACTTTTGACTCCCCACTAAGATCAGTGACGGATACCCCTAAAAGTTCAGAAGGTTATTATTTTTGCGGTGATGACCTTTTTCCCTCTCTTTTGTTCATCAGGTGTCATAATGTGGTGATGATGACCTTTTCTCTGCCAGGCTTTTTACGTTGTAATAAATGGCATTCCATAAAATCCCTATTTTTTTATCATTTGCAAAATTGAAATTGCTGACGTCAACTTTTCTCGACACTCCCTGTCAACAACTGTCAACCTTCTTCAAACTCCTCTCCCTATTTTGTTGACGCAATTAATGGACAGCCCCCTAATGTGTGCATTTATCCATAATATGCTAGTCATAGAGATGTAAACAGGCTGTGGCCATGAGTAGCTAAATGTGCAATCACTTCGGCCAATTTCAAATATTATACAGAAGCTACGTAAAGTATAGGTCTACTCAAAAACACGCCGCTATTATCTTTGTTTAGAGAGTGGACCAGTTTGTGTCTGTGATGCGTCTAATTCAACCGCCGTGAAGCTGACTTGCAGCGTAGAATTCGCAGGATACACCCAACAACAGATCAATCCCATCATTACGTGGAAAAACAGCAGCGGAACTGTACAGCAAAGCGTACCGCCTCGAACTCCGCTTGACATAAACAACTATGGTCTACAGAATTCAACTGATAGATTATCAGTTTTCAACGACGATTCTACAACATATGAATGTCAATTAACATTCACCGCACCCCCAAATGACGGCAGCATGCCCACCTTCCTGGCGCAGAATGCCCCCACTTTCACGGCGTCTTGCTTCATATCGAGTAAGTAAACTTTAACAAGCAGCTAACTAATTTCTTAGTTACGACCACATAATTATGCTCATTTTTGATATACAGTAATAACAGATAATACTACCAGGCCCTTTCAGAGGAGTCGGGTAGAACACTTGAAAGGAGTCAAAGTACTTATTTAGGGCTATTTAAATTATTTATTAGCACGTAAGTATATGTAAGTATAAATAGTACCTAGTATATATGTATAAGTATAAAACAAATTGTGAATAATTTGTATCTTGAGGCAGATACGTGTAAGTAGGGATTCAGTCAGAGAACAAAATCTAGGCGACGAATATTCACTTTCCTATATTTTCATTTCGTCGCCTAAACCATCTACGCCATTTTGCACCGTTCACTGTTACGTTCATGCACAACCAAAATTAATGGTAACATTAGACAGCAGCTCTGATACTGGTCTTATAAAATCGCCCTATACACAGTGGCTCGACTGCTGTGTTTGGGGCCCGGGTGGTGTCATAGATGCCGCCCCAATCCTAGGCGTCACCCTTTCAACTCAGGTGCCACCCTCAATTCCAACCGTCTGCTGTTCCAATCTGTTCATAAGAAAATATTATAAATATTTATTAGTAAAATAATTAATCAAAATATACAGACAGAATGAGAGAGGAAATGGGGATAGGAAATAACATCGAACTCCTGAGGAACACTAGAGATCGAGAAAAGTGGAAGTCCATGGCCGCCGACGCAGCAATGCATGGCACCTGAAAGAAAGAAAGAAGAAAATAATTAATTAATAAAGCGAACGTAGATGTCATTATATATTTAGTTCACCATTATTTACTACTGCGAATATTAATTCAATAGCAGGAAAGTATACATAGGTCTAGTCTAGTACATGCAAAGATGCATAGGTGCTTGATTTACAAATGACTGATACAAACTAATACAGAGCGATTTCTCTTGCTCTCTTGTGTGCAAAATCTTGCATTCTTGTGCCTCAGGGACATGACTCCACGTCCGCCCCAAGGTACGCCTTCTTCTTCTTCATGTGCCATGTATTGCTACGTCGGCGACCATGGATTTCCACTCTTCTCTGTTTCTGGCTTTCCTTATCAGTTCGATGTTGTCTGTAGTTCTTGTCGCTTCTCTTAGGCTGTCCGTAAACTTTATTCTTTGTCTTCCTCTTGCTCTTTTCCCCTCTATTTTTCCTGTTATGGCTAGATTTTCCAATCCGTCTTTTCTTATTAGATGTCCAAAGAATTCAAGCTGCTGCTTTCTTATGGTTTTTAGCAATTTTCTTTTTGTACCAAAAGTTTTTAGTACTTCCTCATTGGTTATTCTTTCTGTCCATGAAATTTTTTGCATCCGTCTGAGAAACCACATCTCTGCAGCTTCCAGTTTCCTTTCTGAAGTTTTTGTCAACTGTTGTACCAACAAGGTACGCCACGGTTTGCCACGGTACGCCACGGTTTGTTTGCTTATTCTTTGCTTATTCTTATTCGGTTTGCTTATTCTTGGCCCTCAGCAGTTACAGCTAAGATAGCATTTGCTATGTTTTACCCCCGCCCCCTCTCTCCTTCTCTCTCTATGTCTCTCTCTCTCTTCTTCTCTCTATGTCTCTCGCTATCTATCTCTGTCATTCTATGACGCCGACGACGTGAGAAAATGGTTGATATCATCTAGCGTTAATAGCTAGTCTGTTTTCAATATCCTGTCAAATAATATTTCGGCGCTGTAAGTAGCTATACTTACTTTTTAAAGATTGAGGCGAGGCTGATGACTTTCACCAAAATATTTTGATATTTCAAATAACAAATGCACGCTGACATGCAGTCATTGATATTGCTTCGCTGTTTTCTAGATTGCTTCAAAGAGATTACGACCACATCAATTGTAGGTACAACAGTAAAAGCTACAACAAAGACTGTTCCTACAACAGTGAAAGCTACATCAACGACTGTTCCTACAACAGTGAAAGCTACAACAAAGACTGTTCCTACAACAGTGAAAGCTACATCAACGACTGTTCCTACAACAGTGAAAGCTACAACAAAGACTGTTCCTACAACAGTGAAAGCTACATCAACGACTGTTCCTACGACTGCAGCGCCGAAACCAGCAACAACCGCACATAAAAGTAAGGCTACAACAACATCGACAATAACCTGAATAAGATTTCGTTGTAAAATTAACTAGACAAATACTATGAAATTCTAATGACTAAGGAGGTATCAACAACAAAGGTCCAGATATCAAAAGCAATAGCAGCCTGTCGCATAGAATGGCTTATTGAATTGATTTGCATCACTTAGCACTACATTGTTAATTAATTAATCTTAAAAGTAAGTCGGTCTTCCGTTTTTAATTTAAGCTTAAATTGTGAAAGTAGGCTAATGAAGGTTCGCTTAGTGTTATCGCTTTGAAAACGTGCTTTTGCATCGATCGTTAAAATTAAGCAACAACTAAAAAGACATTTATTTATTAGATTTCAGCTTCTCTTGTTTAATAGGTTAGCTTTTACATCGTGCAACGATTTTTCTGTTATTTCGCTGTGCTTTTAGGTCGAAATTCTTACCATTGCATGGTACATCAAGTCTTAAGAATTACCTGGTTATGGTATGATAAGTATCAATCATAATCATAACCTAAGCATAACAACTGCAATTGAAAGTTACGGCGGTGTAGTAGAAAATTCGAAACATTTTATTTATTACTTAGACTCAAGAGCTCCGCCGGGATGCGGAGCGACCATGAAAAACACCGTCGTCTACGAAGGAGCCAGCACTTCGTTTACAGAGGCCGCAGACACTGGAGCCGTACAATGGACGGTTGCCCCATCTTCGTCTTCCTTCAACTCACTCACCGTCATTAACCCAGACTCAGAGACCACCGTTGATCCTATGTACACCTCTTCGTATGCGGTGACTTCCACGCAGCTAACAATCTTTGATGCGACGAGCGCAGCCAAAGGATCTAATCCCGATTCCACTGCGGGACTGTATCTCATGAGTACAGATGGCGGCAATTCATTCTGCCAAGGAGCCGGTTTGGCCGTTATTAGTGAGTGACTCTGAATTTTCTCATTGTTATGTTGTAATCGTAGGTTACGTAAGATGCACATTAGTGCTAACTGAATTATGAACTGTCAAATGTTAGACTTAGAAAGGAATCTGTTTGGCTTGACCTGTATTCACCCTTGAATTGCTCCCCGCCTTTTCGCCTTCGCTTGACTCTAATTCGGATTGGAGTTGATGCGCCTTTGGCTGATGCCCTAGGTCTAATGGCACCATAGAAGTTAATTTATTTCATGATTTATTGGTATAATCGCAAATGCGATGTGCAGAAAATGCATAGTGCCGGAAACCAGCGTAGATGACGTCGCAGGAAACACTGACATTAACACTGCGTTTCGTTAACCAAAGACCTGGTGAGGCGGGGCATATCTGTAGGCAGAAAATAGCGGTCATATTTGTCAAATCTGATGCAATTTTTAAAAAATTGGCACATCCATATAGGTAAAAAAGAACTGTCAATGTTCATCGGGCGTCTTAATTCATACAAACTTTGATTTTTGAGCAATTTAAAACATATATTCTAAGTATTCTGCTAGAGAAAACCTACAGTGTAGTTGCCGTGGCGTCGTGTGCAATGATAATTCTGACGCGGCATGTCCTTGTCAGTCAGTAAATGAGTAAAAGAAAGGAAAACAGGTTTGCTTCTTGAGAGCGTGTGTCAACAACGCAAAATAAGTTTTCCGTAATTTTTCAATATCGAGTCAGTTGTCATAACGAAGCTCAACTGTATTCGTGTCTAGTTAGCGGTCCAAACTGTAGCTACATGTACAAAGAATCGGATCCAAACGACGTCCGGCTGACATGCAGCGTCGAATACGCAAATTACGTCTACCATCGATTCGATCCAGTCATGACCTGGACATCCAACAGCAACGGCACTACCGTTACCGTCGACACGCCGCAACCATATTCGTTGGATTTAAACAATCCAGGGATGCAAGAGTCAATTTCCTATCTTCCAATTTCCAGCACCGATACCAGCTCGTACGGATGTACAATGACGTTCAGCGCGCCCTCTCCAGATCAACCCGATTTCTTAGACCCCAATGCGCCCTCTTTCTCGGCTTCCTGTGTCGCAAGTAAGTTAACTCCGTTGAAATACTCAGTACAGGGTCATATATTATTTACAGTAGAACTTTGCTATGACTCTCTAGCGCAGGGGTATTAAACCCGCGGCACGCGGCCCGCGATCCACAATCCGGACCGCGAGGACGGTTCTTGTGGACCGTCACAGCTTCTGTGTCAGAAATTTCGAGCCTGTAATATTGGCTTAATTATTTAATGCTGTAGTTGTCACAGGAATAACTGGACTTCCCTTGTAACTAGTGGACCCACACGAACGATGGAAGACTGGATATGGACCGCCTTCAAAAAAGTTTGAGTACCTCTTCCTTAGCGTGTCGATAAAATTTAGTACATTATATCTGCGGGACTTTATATCCAATACCACACAATACGATAGCTCAACACGCGGTAGGCCCTACACTATAACCAAGGATACGCAATAGGCCTAAGTATAACGGAGTCCGTTATGACGAAGTTCTGATAGGACAGTTTCCTAGTTGCTAGGGTAGGTAGTTCCACTATCCACCAACCGTACACATTTTGTCGGGATGTTTATTGTGCTACCACCGAAACATTCGCGTCTTCTTCTGAAATTACCATTACGCTTCAGTTTTGACTTATAAAACGCGGGAAAATATTACAAAACACGGGTGAAAGTGTAGGTCGTGTAGGTCCAGAAGGCTGAGGCGTTAAGATTTTTTGCGGGTAGACCGGTTTTGACGAATGAAGTGAATAATTATATGCAATCGTTATTATCTTATACTGGATGCGTTCGGATATTTAAGGGCTGGTTCCTGCTTCAACAACAACGCCCACTGCCAAGGCAACATCGGCGACAAGTCCACCAAGTCCCTGTTTAACAACGACGAAGCCGGCTGGGCCTGGTAAAGACAATCTTCACTAATTTATCTAAATTATTTTTTGTTAAATTGGTGAATAGCAATAAGAAACAGATGAAAAATTCAACTTGTACAAAGCGATAGTCCCAAACAAGATATCCTTTATATAGCCAGGGTTCTCTTTTCATCTGTGGCTCTAGTGGCGTAGCCAGAGTTCCTGAATTGGCGAGGGAACACGCCAACATTTTCATGTAAAAACGTCTCGGACGAACCAAAAATTTTCAGCAATGTGCAAGAACATTCACATGCACGTAGTGTTGTTCTTTTCGATCATCCTACCATCATACCTACCTGCCTTTATAAAAACATTCCAACGGTTTTGCTCAAATCCCACTGCAGGTCCGAGCCAGAATAGGGGCTCTCCGTGCCCTCCGGCGGCAACGCCAACGTGTGGTTCTGGTTGTGATTGCCAATCTTGAAGCTTATCTGTCAATTGTTATGGGCAGGCTCTAGAGTGACTCTTCGCTGTCATCTTCCTGCCCATTTACTGTTTCTTTTGAATATTGTCACAAGATGCAACTATTATTATATAACTATTGGGAAACTTTGAAACTGTGAGCATGTACCATTCTCCCATAAAAGTGCACTGCTGCCAATTAATAAGCTAAAGTCATTTAGTGTCTTATCATTAGCAATCGATAACTGCGGCAGCGACTGGCTGGTTGAATAATTGATTTACATTACCTGGCACCAGAGAAGTTTCTTGAAATTTGCATTTGCATTGCCTTGATTCTCTGTACCGGTAAGTAATGGTAAATCCGTTAAAACAAGGATGGCCTTCCAAACAGTAATGATTGATGCGATAGTTGAATGAGGATTGTAAAATGCTGGTAATAATGAGACGATTAAGCTATAAGTTATAAATAATTATATCCCCGTCATTAATAACAATACTCGAAATACACTCTAATCTAAGAATTCAAAGAACTAATGTTATGCAATGCCTGCCACTGTATCGGCAACGACTCTTTATCGTGTGCATCTACCTTAGGCTGTCCAAAGAACCTGACAAACATTGTCGTCTACCAGGGAAGCGTGGCTGTGTTCGAAAATGTGGACGACGGAAAACCGGTCAAATGGCATTTCTCGTCGTCTTCTGATCCAGAGAACAACTTGCTCGACATAACAGACTACGACAACAAAGTCAATCCGATGTTCGTCGGAGCGTATAACGTCACCAAAACGAAGCTGACAATTCTCAGCGCCACCGTTGCTCCCAAAGGACGCAATCCTTACGCAAACGCAGGCGTCTACTTCTTGACCTACCAGAGCACGGGATGTCAGTCGGCTGCAAACTTAATCGTTATTCGTATGTATTTTCGTACTCTGTGTAACTGGTGATATATTTGTATTATACAGTATGGTGCCATTACAAAACTCAGAGAAAGAATCATATAAATATGCCATATAATTTTAATTTTTAAATTCTCAAGACTTTCTCAATACTCTGTGAAAATTTCTAATTGTGCATTGGTTCTTGTCTAGAAAGTGGACCAGTGTGTGAACGAAATGAAAACGATCCAAACAACGTAACCCTGTCTTGCAACATCAGTTTCGCCGAATCTCAAAGGCAACCGTCTTATCCGACGATGACCTGGACAGCTGGGACTGTCGTCATTCGGAGAGACAACCCGACCACACAAAAATATGCATATGTCAACGAATCGTTGTCACAGATTCAAGTTTACAACGCGGCGCCTTCATATTACCAATGTCAAGTAACCTTCAATCCTCCAGGTCCGTCTCCGATCCCTTTCTTGGCACAGAATGCACCGTCTTACACC
The DNA here is from genome assembly GCA_018105865.1 of Metaphire vulgaris. Taxonomy (NCBI): domain Eukaryota; kingdom Metazoa; phylum Annelida; class Clitellata; order Crassiclitellata; family Megascolecidae; genus Metaphire; species Metaphire vulgaris. The sequence continues at coordinate 3,152,240 of CM030851.1, read as the reverse complement.
GAATCATGCACAGTAGCATGTAAGTATGCGCATTGCGCAAGGTTATAGAGGCAAGATACTAGCTTAGAGTTACCAAGGAAATATTAATGAACTCTAACTTTATTGCTTAACATTGATCAGAGCATACAGCTAATATTGTTGAAAGCCTTAATGCCTACCTATTAGAAGTGTTTGACTGTCTTAATCTGAGCAGAGACAATTTTCTCCTGTCAAATCTGCAGTTGCTTCACAGACTCATGATATCCATTTGCAATTTATCTTAATAAAATTGTCATGTATCACAGTACATAATTATTAATTAAATGTTATGTCATAGCGTCTGACTGCCATGTTAGCCGTAGATTTATTGACTGAATTTATTTCCTCTGCCCTTTACGATCGCACCATAAGTATGTCATGTTATCAGTGTTTTGGTTTTTTTCTAGCTGGTACCTTTCCACCAACCACAGAAATTTCCACTACTACAGGTTAGAGATCTAGAGACATGTTATGGCTTTTTTATAGTGATAGCCTACATTTCTCAATAGCTACATTGCAGTTTTCCACAATTTCGATTTCGAACGAGAAATAGAAGAAGTGTAACCCAGAATGTTTACTTCTGCTGGAAGACTGAGTCATCTTCGTGAAGCGCCTTTGTCTTTGTTTATGCCATGTATACGGCGCTATATAAATAGTCCAGTATACAATGCAATACATTCTTGATTAATGATGGTGTTATCGGACAGCCAATCAGCAGCTTTCCCACGGTCTGAAAAATAGTTGAATTGGCCTTAAATGATTTGTATTCGGTGTCTCTTTGGCTGATATATATATGCGTATTATTTTGTAGTGCTATAGATGTTTAGAATTAGCTTTGACTTAATTAGACTAAGCCTCGATATCAACAAGCACTGAATATTTCCAATAGACACTGCCTGCAAATGCATCATTCGCCGTACCCATTACAATAGTCTATGCCATAGATGTAAAAAACGTTTTTTTATGTTTTTTATTTTTTCTTAAAAAACATGTTTTTTAATGTTTTTTAAGTTTTTTTGTTTTTTATTGTCTGTATCCTATTGCCTGCATATCAATTTCTGAATGGATACGTTTTAATTATTCTGCTTGGATTTGGTTCGCTGGAGAACTCCACTATTTCCAATGTTGGAGTTGTGGAATTGGAGCTGGGGTGAGATTTCAACCCCCCTCTCCCGACAACTCCAACACCGACTATTTATTCGTTCGCAGAATCCAAGGAATTCTTCATGCGGAAATAATTAGTGTTCGACAGCAGGTGTCATCGGCTGCACTGAGGAAGGGTTAGGGTTAGGGTTATCGTTCGGAATGTTGGGGCGGTCATCTGATAGAAGCCATCTCTGACCCGGTCACTTCGTGGGTCGAAGGTGTTTCAGCTTTCGTTAAGTCGCTCGTGAGAATGTTCTCGAGGTCCGAGGGTTAAAGGTTCTATAACGCCTATCAGGGCTTCTAGATGTTCTACACCTCGCAATACAGTAGTATTGGATACTTTTAAAAATCATATTTCATTTGTGCAACGACTGACTGAGTTCTGGATCGTTCAATTGAATTACTTCATTAATACGTGTCGAATGCAATGCATGGATGGATGGTCAATAAAGGTCTGTAAACGAGGCCAATGTTTTTAAGCCAATGTTTTTTAATGTTTTTTATTTTTTTTATAAAAAACATGTTTTTTCATGTTTTTTATTTTAAAATTTATGTTTTTTACATCTATGGTTTATGAGATGCGGTATGTTTGTGTGGTTTCAAAAGTGTGTGTCGATCGTCCTGTCTGTTCGTCCAAATGGCTTTCCAGTCAGACAGCCTTCTGCCCATACGTCCAGGAATTTCGCGACGACTGTCCGGCGTTTTGCAATGCGTGTTGAAGTGCGTGAATTTGGCGGATGAAAGTCGAGACCAAGTATACGACTTTTCTTCATCGTTATCTGGATAGCGTTCAATAAATGTTTTATTAATGTTGTGACAATCAATGCTTTGAGCCTTTAGAAAACTATTATGAACTTGATCATATGCTATTTACTTTGCAACAATCTAATTAGTCAAAAGCTTATAAATCAAAGAGATCTTCTACTAGATTAATCGGCTATATTGTATATATCTTTTAATTCGCATAGGCCTAATTCACAATATTTTTGTATTTTATAATTTTAGTTAGATATCTACTATGGGCCTATCACAAGAATATGGATTATTCGGGCTGTATTAGACTTATTTGAACGAATTGCTTTCTCATGCGAATGCCGAGATCAGCATAATTAATATAACCATCAGACAGTTTTGCTTTTATCTTTAGATTATACGATTCTCAGCTTTTTGTTTCAATAAGTGTAACTGAATTCTATCATTAAAGACCTGATTCATTTTCAAAATAGAATTATCTGTGACGAAAGTTAAAATTTAAAAAATGATTGACATCAAATTTAGACCATCATGTTCAGACAAATCTCATGTTTATTCGATTGCCAGCATGAAACGACTGGAATCGCGAATTCGCATGTCTGATGTGATCTAAGGCGGGACAAGAATGCTATTGATATCCGATATCATTGAGATTAATAGCCGTTCTATAGGCTCCGTTAGATGGCCGCTTCAATGGAGCCTTTCTCTCTTCTCTCTCTCTCTCTCTCTCTCTCTCTCTCTCTCTCTCTCTTCATCGAGACTGTTAACTGTTAATATCACGAAACAACATGAATTGCATTTATGGCTTTTAAATCAACTGCAGTTGACATCAAGCCAGTAGGTAAGACATAAAGGGAGAGGCTACATTCATGGCTAAAATAAAACTTGTGTTAAAGTGATCGCAGGTTCTCTTCAGGTTGCATTACCTCGTACGAAATTACACAAATGTTTGCTAAAGGCGTCTGAATATTAAAACGATAGTGCTGAGAGTTACATTATTTTGAGGACTACCTCCTCCAGGATGTGGAAAATTTTGTGGTGGAGTATTTCCACCCATTTGACATTCTTGAGCATTCGTGAATTTACTCTACTACCTTGAAATTTCTGCTGATGGGTTTCAATTGCCTTAAATGAAAATTTAGTAATATTGTGATTATTTTTATCAGTAGTGCGAATGTCATCTTGAGAACATTTATTAGAAGAAACCAAATTGCCCAGTTGTATCTGCTGCGGTGCCATCTAGCGAGTTGCATTAATAACAGTCCTATGTGAACTATTTAAAGTTCTTTTTAAAATAAAAGACCCACGATGTCTGAACTACTTTCCGACCAACACTGGGTTTTCTCAGCATCAGTTTACTGAATTAGCCTATATTCAAGCATAACATCTTAAATGCAAATACAGTAGTCATTCGCTTTAATGTTTCAATGTTGTGCTATGGTTTCCGTATGAATATTCCATGAGCTGTATGCTATTATTTTCCACGGAAAAAGCATTGTAGTATTGCAGTAGCCTCTTCTAAACAAGTTCTCTTCACGATTATCAGTGGCGTAGCGAGAGTATTTGGCAGGGCACATCGACATTTTCACCGCCGAACATAGGCACCAGGGATATTTCTAGGATTGTGAATTTGGGGGTGTCGACCTCAAATTGGGGGTGTGCGGAGCTAATTAGTATGCATTTTGTATGCATACCATTGCCACATTACCAAATTGTGGGGGTGTCGACCTCAACTTGGTGTGTGTTGTGTTGGGGTTGTTAGGGGTGTAAAATATCCCTGATAGGCACAACCTCCCATTAGGCCTCGAACCCACACTGCTTTGAGAGTCTCTCCCTTACTTTTTCATCCAAGTTGACCCCAATGCCAAAGAGCAAATTAAATCGTCGAATTCTTCACACATTAACGTATTCTTCTGGATCAAACTACTGTATATCCCCCTAAGCGCACATTCCACGACCGGTCCTAGCCAGCCAGAATAAGGGCCCAGTAAGAATAGGGAGCCAGCCCATGTACCCTCCACCGTACCCGTAGCTACGCCAACGAGAAACATTTTAAAGAGGACCTGGATAAATCCAAATCTAGGCAAGATTCTGTTAGTTACGCCTTGACATCGTATTTGCATTCGATCACAGACAACAACAGTAAAGGTATTTGTTATTCTGTGAAGACGTAACATCAGCGTCACATTTCCGTTCTTTTTTTTATTAATTTCCGCGGTAACCCGTTCAAATTGGATTATCCAGTCTAGATGGGGTTACTATTGTCAATTGGTGCTGGTTCATTTTCAAGTATGTGCGGCTTAAACTTCTCTATTGTTAAAATTATCATTAACTGGAATGTTCCCTGAGGAAATTCTAAACCAAAACGTATATACAACAGGACGTGAAGAATAATTATTGTCTGTTGCTCCGTTAGAAAGCAATGGTGAGAAATTTAAAAACAATAGGACCTACTTACAATCAGTGGCGTAGCGAGGCAAAGTGCCGCCCGGGGCGAGAATAAAGTGCCGCCTCCGAAATTTTCCTGACAAGCAAAAAAACCTTATCAACTTCCCGAAATTTCCTGACTAGCAAAAAGCGTTATGAAAAGCAAAAAAACTGATCAAAATTCAAAAGAAAATGCTGCCCCTATGGCAAGTGCCGCCTGGTGCGCTTCGCCCCCACTGCCCCCTCGCTACGCCACTGTTTACAAGCCAGATTTGTTTACGGAGAGCTTGGCAGCCAATTCGACGCATGAATGCAAAATTGCGGAATCGATGTCAGCTTCTCGACTTTAAATTCGCTTGGCAGGATACATCGGCGCTGAGTTGCGTCCGAACCTGAAGACAGCGAAGATGAATGATCAGAGATTCGTCTTAGTTTTGTTCCTCTTCCTTATTGCAGGTATTTAGCAAACTAAACTACGCAATATTTGCGTAAACATGTATGTATATTACGTATATTTAATTGTGACTTTAAAAATTTTTTGTATTGCCCTAGCTACCACAAAGTCTTAGGCTTATATTAACGAGAAAAATAGGCACTCTGTAACTCGACCTGTGAATATTTAGATTTTCTTAAAGTTTGCAGGAGAGTGCTTGATAACATATCGTGGAAGATTATTAATGGTACTGTGAAAAAATATTATTTTGAAGTAACATTGTAGTTCTTGAATAACGCACGGTATGCTCAACTATTATTACATAACATCTGCTGCACTGCGAACTTGCGCTTTATAAATGGTCGTAATATTAATAATAATAATAATAATAATAATAATAATAATAATTGGAAATTTGCACACTTTGAGCATGTACCATTCTGTCATAACGTACAGCGCTGCCAGATAATTAATAAAAGTCATTTACTGACTAATGAAGAACCGACAATTCAAATACTAGACCTAAGGACATAAGTCTAGATCGTGGCATAGAGATATAAGAAAATTTGTGATGTCTGTCTTGTCTCTTCATCGGGTAAAACTGCTTTTGTTTTGAAAGCTATGGTCCTGCGACTTTTTATAACCGTTACATTGATTCATTTATTGACGGTAATACTTTTCATCGTTACAAAATGGATTTCATTTCTGAATACGCTAATGCGTCGCGCACATTACTCGCGAATTTTGTACTTCAAATTTCAGGATCTACAATTTTCGCTACATCACTTAAACTACTGCAAATCACTTGCTCACAGGCCTGATTTATTTTGTAAAATAAAAAATATTGAAACGACGCTATCGCCAGGTTTTCTGGTTAAGACTGATTTCGGATATTTGGGAAAATCTTCTCCGTTATATAGGAGCTCCCAATGACTAATGCTCACTGTTTGATATCCATGTACGTATTTAGGTAATTCAGAGACACAAATTGCCATTAACTACCTACGAAATACGCTCAGAGTTTACGTGTCTGTCCATGAGTTATGATAATGTAGCCAGCTCTTATGCATTGAAATCTAAAGCGACTCTAACAATGGGCTGACAACGAGCGATTGGAACGCATCGAAGATTGAAGTTTGGATTAAACAGCTTTGATAAAATGTAATCGCGTTATTAAAATGTTCGATCTTTACCGTTCCATCAAAATAAATGAACTTCAACACTGTTATGATCAACTAATAAACAACTTTATTAGCACATGGCAGAGAAATCAATGAATTTCAAGACAAATTTCCTTTTAAAAAATTTAACGAAATTTGGAATAAGGAGACCGACTTTCTTTTACAGACGGCTAAAAGGCATAGTCATATAAAGGACCGGTAAATTTTAACGCGACCAGTTCAAAGCAATTTCGCATTTGAATTTAAGACTGTATTCTGCATGGTACATCAAGTGTTAGTTATTACCTGGTAATGGTGTGACAAGTATTAATCATAATCATAACATGACCATAGCAATGGCAATTGCAACTGCAAGTTACAATAATGTAGAAGAAATTCGAAGCGTTTTATTTATTTTTAGACTCAACTGCCCAGCAGGGCTGTGGAGCGACCATGAAAAACACCGTCGTCTACAAAGGCAGCAGCACTTCATTTACAAAGGCAGCCGCAGACACTGGAGCCGTACAATGGGCGGTCGCCCCAGCTTCGTCGACCTTCAACTCAATCAGCACCATTAACCCAAACTCAGACACCACCGTTGATCCCAAGTACAGCTCTTCGTATACGGTGACTTCCACTCAGCTAACAATCCTCGATGCGACGAGCGCAGCCAAAGGATCTAATCCCGATTCCACTGCGGGACTGTATCTCATGAGTACTGATGGTGGCAATTCATTCTGCCAAGGAGCCGGTTTGACCGTTATTAGTGAGTAGCTTTGAAATTTCTTACGTTGTTGTATTCGTAGGTTACGTGAGATGTACAATAGTACATTGAAGTTAATTGATTTTGTGATTTATTTGTATAATTGCAAATGCGATGTGCAGAATGCATGGTGCTGGAAACCAGCGTAATTGACACTGCGTTTCGTTAATCAAAGATCTGGTGAGACGGTGGCATTTATAGACGGAAAATGTACTACAAATGCAGAAAACAGCGGTCTCTTTTGTCAAATTAGATGTAAATTTTGGTTTAAAAAAGAACTTCCAATGTTCGTCGGGCGTCTTGATTCATGGAAACTTTGATTCCGGAACAATTCAAAACATTTACAGTGTATTCCAAATATTCTACTAAAGAAAACCAAGTTGCCGTGGTGTCGTGGGCCATGATTCTGACGCGGCATGTCAGTCAGTAAATGAGTAGAAGATAGGAAAGCAGATCTGTCTCTCAAGAGCGTGTGTCAACGATGTTTCATTAAGTTTTCCGTAATTTTTCAATATCGAGTCAGTTGTCATAACGAAGCTCAACTGTATTTTTGTCTAGTTAGCGGTCCAAACTGTAGCTACGACGACTCGAATCCGGACGACGTCCAGCTGACGTGCAGCGTCAAATTCGCAAATTACCAATACCAGACAATCTGGCCAGTCATGACATGGACATCGAACAGCAACGGCGCTACTGTTTCTACAGACGAGCCACAACCAGTATCGGTGAACCCAGACAACCCAGGAATACAAGAGTCAATTTCCTATCTTCCAATTTCCAGCACCGATACCAGCTCCTACAGATGTACAATGACGTTCAGCGCGCCCAGTCCCGATCAACCCCCTAACGTAGACTCCAGTGCACCCTCGTTCTCGGCCGCCTGTGTCGCAAGTAAGTTAACTCCGTTGAAATACTCAGTATAGGGTCATGCATTGTTTACAGTAGATAGCAAGTCGATAAACCTTAGTACGTTATATCCGCGAGACGTTTCAATTCCACCCAATACGATAGCGCAACACACGGTACGCTATGCCCAAGGATACGTAATAGGCCTAAATATAACGGAGTCCGTTATGACGAAGTTCTGAAGATCCCTAGTTCCTAGGGTAGGTAGTACCACTAGCCACCTACCGTACACATTTTGTCGGGATGTTTAATGCGGTATCACCGAATCATTCGCGTCTTCTTCTGAAATTACCATTCCGCTTCAGTTTTGACTTATAAAACGCGGAACATGTTACAAAACACGGGTGAAAATGAGATGGCTATCGTGTAGGTCCAGGGAGCTGAGGCGTTAAGAATTTTGCGGGTAGACTGGTTTTGACGAATGAAGTTTGTTCTTGATGATCAGACCATAAGTCTGTCCAGTTATCAGTGTTTGTTTTGGTTTTTTTTCAAGCTGGCACCTTTGCACCAACCACAGAAATTGCCACCACTACAGGTTAGGGACTTAGAGACAGGTTATGACCTAGTGACCTATTTCTTAATGGATATATATACATATATATACATACATATATATGTATATATGTATGCATAGATCCGATTACACGACCCCATATTTTCGTTCACGTGCGAGAAATGGTAGGTTTGAAACCCAAAAAATTTTGCGCCATTGATGAAAGACCTAATGTTGTGTTAGACGTATTTGAACTGTTTCAGTGTGAGGAGAAACTGATTGTCCTTTGTCTATCGCATCACTATTTGCCCTCATACAGTGTGCTCGAATTCAATTTTCAATCTCTCATGATATGGAGGCCATGTATCCCAGTATATAATTGTCAATAAGATTCTTTGTGATAGCATCGACTGATATCCTCTTCATAGAATTATTGACTGGATTTATTTCCGTTGCCTTTATAATTATAGACAAAAATTCTTGTATCAAAACTTGTTTTTTCCTAGCTGGCACCTTTCCACCAGCTACAATAACAGAAATTGTCTGAACAATAGATGATTTATATTATGCCAGCAATGACTGCAGATTTCAACATGCAAAGCCTATACATTATGCGCAATGTCAATTAATTACAGTATGACCTATGCGATGTGGTATGTTTGTGTGGTTGCAGGAGTGTGTACGGATAGTCCTACTTGATCGTCCAAATGGCTTTCTAATCAGACAGCCTTCTGCCCATACGTTCAGGACTTTCGAAACGACTGTCGAGTGTTTTGCAATGTATGTCGAAGAGCATGAATTTGGAGGATGATATTGGAAGCCAAGTGATAGATTTTATTTCGTTTAATCATCTTTATCTGGATAGCGTAGCCTATAATCTTAGATACGAACTACAGTAATAGTGCACTCCCATAACGATTTGAGACATTCACTTAAATTTTTTTCGTCATAGAATATATAGTTGCAAACATTGTCTGAAATGTACCAAACGCTTTTATTGAGGGTTTTTGATGTTTTTTAAAATTCTTGGCCTGATTCACAAATTAAATGACGTGTTTCTAGGTTTCTTAACTGAACCAGTAAATCAATCGCATTGGACTAAAACTTAAACGACCCCAACAAATATTTTTCAATAGACATCCATACAAGGATAGTCAATTTAGCTTTAAAATCAGCAATTATCTAAAATTGTATCGTGCGTAGCTAGTTTCAGCAGTTTCAATATCTGTTATAATAATAATAATAATAATAATAATAATAATAATAATAATAATAATAATAATAATAATAATAATAATAGGCCTAATTGATGCTATTATTAATTATAGCACCCAGTTGTAAACATATGTCATTTGTAATCACCATCACTCATTTTCATAAAGGTACAAATAGAATATTTATGTCAATGTTGTTTTGTTAATTGTAGTTATGATTGTTCGTCGCATTCATATTCCGGCAGCTTTGTGCCCTTAATAAACAAATATGAACTGCATTATATACTATTTACTTTGCTGCAATAGAATTAGTCAGAGCCTTTAAATCATATCAAAACATTTAGTCGATTAATCAGTTATATATATTTTCGAATTTTCTAGTTTCGATTTCTTCTAGTTCGCTTAATTCGATTTTGCACTTTATCATTTAGGCCTAAGTTCGATGCGCAACAGCAATCAATATGGACAATTAGGCTATATAGGCTAAGACTTATTGCACAAATTGCATTTTCACGCTTATGCGTTGACAATAACAGGTTTTATCAGCTGAAATGGGCAAACTTAATTTCATAAGCCTATCAGACATTGTTGTTTTTATCATTGGATTATACAATTTTCGGGTTTGTTTTTCGATGAATGTAACTGAATTCTATTAATTATTAAAGATCTGACTACTTTGCAAAGCCATCAGCCTAATCTCCATGGCGTTGATGAAAGCTTTAATTTCTACAAATTAGCTTTTTCTCTAGCGTTTCTAGCGTAGAAGCTGCAGTTAGAATAAAATATTGCAGACGTGCGCCATTTTCTAGACTAAATTTCCAGACTTTGGTTTAGATAAACAGGCCCCTAATAGGTCTATGGCTGAGAAAATTTGAATACGGCGCATTGGAGTTATAGTTTGTGTGGCTTCAGAAGTATGTGTCGATCATCCTGCTTGTGAAGTTGTTCGTCCAAATGGCTTTCTAATCAGACAGCCTTCTGCCCATTCGTACAGGACTTTCGCGACGACTGTCCGGCGTTTTGCAATGTTGAAGTGCACGAATTTGACGGATGAAAGTCGAGACCAAGAATACGCCGTTTCTTCATCGTTATCTGGCTATTGTTCAATAAATGTATTGCTCATGTTCTGACAGCCAACGCTTTGTGACATTGCTAAGCAATTATGACCTGCGTTTTGTTATTTGCTCTACAACGAAATAATTAATCACAGCCTTAATTCGATTAGCCTAAACGATTAAATATTTTTTTTCTAATTCTCTAGTTTGGTTTCTTCTAGTTCGCATAATAATTATTCGATTTTGTATTTAATCATTTAGGTTCGATGTTCATCACGATAGAATGGATAATTATATTAGACTTATTTGCACGAACTGCTTTCTTATACGAGTGCATTGGAACTTATCAGCTGAAATCATCGCGACTAATTTCACTGGCTGACATTGTTGCCTGTAGCATTAGGCCAGGCGATACTATCAGACATTGTTGCCTTTATCATTAGATTATACGATTTTCAACTTTGTATAGGCCTATCAATTAATGTAACTGAATGCTATCATTTAAGATCTGATTCTTTTGCCAAATCAGTTGGCTCAGAAATCGTTTTCAAGTCTGGTTTGATGCCAAATCTGTTCTCAATGCTCTAGCATTGTCCGGTGTATTCGATCATAAACCTTTCTGCCTAATAGCCTAGGGCCTATGTAGAGAGAATCACGAATTGCGTGCTCCTCGGTAAGAGAGCAAGGGCCTGAATTTCAATAAAAAAACATGTACCTACACGGTGATCACGAAAATCGGGACCCCTAGATTAATGAATATAACTCAACGAAAAGTCAACTAATATTCAACAAAGTTGTAGTACGTGTACTTTAGATAGTTCTAATGATATTCCACTTATAGTTTGTGTTCAAACGGTCCGCCATTTGCTGCACTACACGCACGAAGACGCCTACGCAATTGCTTGAATGACGCATCAATGATGCCTTGATCAATCTCGTCCCACACTTGCATGATGCGTTGTCACAGGTCCTCAATATCACGGACTTTCGTTCGGTGAACGCGTTCCTGCATAGCACTCCAAATTTTATAATCCACCGGATTCAAATCCGGGCTGTTGGGTGGCCAGGAGTAGGCGGAATGAAGTCCGGCGTTTCGTTATCTAACAGTTCAACTGTCTCTCGAGCTCTGTGTGCCGGTGCGCCGTCCTGTTGGAATGAGTAATAATCTGAGAAAGTTCGGGTGTCCGGCAGCAGTCCCTGCATCAGTAGAACGTCTCTGTAATACTGTCCGTTAACTTTCACCCCCGGCTCGAAGAAGTGAATAGCTGTACGACCGAGTGCTGAAACACCAACTGATACCATTAAGGACTTGGTGAAAGTCGGACGAGTACGCAGAAGACGAGCGCCAGTGATGTCCTTCTTTCTTGTACCAGCTGCAGCGTAGAGGCGAAATATTTTTTGAGGATCGAGACTGCCTATTAGGCCTACTATAGTTAAAATTTCAGCATGATTGGTCGAACGGTTGTTAAGTTATACTCATTAATGTAGGGGGTCCCGATTTTCGTGATCACGGTGTAGACTAAGAGTGTCACAGTCAAATCGTTGACGCATGAATACAAATTTGCGGTAACGATATCAGCTTTTCGACTTTAAATTTCTTTGCGAGACACATCGGCACCGAGTTGTGTCTGAACACGAAGACAGCGAAGATAAATGATCATGATCAGAGATTCGTCTTATTTTTGTTCCTCTGCCTCATTGCAGGTATTTAACAAACTAAGCCAAGCATCTCCTCAATATCTGATTGCAAATGGTAAAGTTGTTTGTATAGCTACTCCGAAGTAGAGAGTGCATAAATGTTGAGGAACTTGGAACGTTTGATCATGTACCTTTCTCACACAAACGAAAAGCACTGCCAATTAATCAGTTAAATTCATTTAGTATCGTTAGTGGCGCCGAAAATTCAAATAACCTAGGCCTACTAATAATTCAAGTACCGCCTGTGGAATAGAGATTTCAGAAATACTGCGACGCCTGTCTTGTTTCTTTCTCGCGTTTAATCTTCTATTATTTAATCTTACGGTCTCCAAAACAGCTGCACTGAAGCAATTATAGACGCTAATACTTCGGAGCGCTGTTACTCTTGAGCGGACTGTTGACTGTTGTTACTTCTGGCGTAACTGTGCCGACAGAGAGCTACAGAGCCTGGATCCAGTCACAGAGCAAGATTCAGCCAATTTTAAAATGCTTTCACTGTTAGAAATTCTATGGTTTTCAAATTTTCTTCATTAGCCTAACGTTAGTTGATTTCAGGTTTGTGAACTTAGTACAACGAAAAACCCGACGACAGCAATAACTGCGAAATCGCATTCTATTAGGGGAGACTGTAGAAAGATTAAAAGATTTTGATCCCATGCCTACACCTCATGCAATTTTCTCAACCCGAATCCCTGTTTTATACCTGAAATTTCTTATCCTCGCCCTTCGATTGTTTTCATACATGTTCGAAGGTTTTAAAAATCAATGGTGCCTGTTTGCTCCCAACCAAAAATTTCCTATCTTTACCTGACGTTTAACAGCTGCAGCCCAGAATTTTCTACCTTGACCAATGGAGTTCTCGACCTCAACTCTCAGGTCAATTGTACACTGGACTCCATCCCCCACCACTGCAATTCGCTAGTTCTTCTGGTTCACACCATCAATCATTGTTGATCGTCCCTCCGCCTTCCAAGACTGCCGTGTTCGGTGACAGATCAATCACGCGGGGAAATCCAGCCCTGTGGAACTCGTTGCCGAGCAATGTTAATTATTAATGCGAAGTCCATCGGCTGTTTTGAGAAGCTCCTAAAGACACACTTATTTAGCATCTCTTATAAGTGACTCCTTTGTAAAGCGCTCTTGACTTTAGCTCCAGTTATGCTACTGCGCTATATAAATTGTCGTAGATAATAATAATAATAATAATAATAATAATAATAATAATAATAATAATAATAATAATAATAATAATAATAACTTTTCTTGCGAAGTCACTTTAGATTTTAGATTTTGGGAAATGATATTAATCATATTTCGAAATTATGATATTTTTTCTTATCTGATTTTGATTTAAGGTGCCATCATTATGAAGCGGCACTATCTAGGCTTAAGATAAGGTAAAATACCAGATAATGGACAATCGCTTCAATCTCGGGCGAATCGCGGCGATAATTTCTATTATGGCCGCTCAGTGAAAATTATGACAGGATTAGAAGCCACAGAAAGCTGGATCAGGTCATTTATTTCTTACTGCATTGTGAGCTGCGCCCCCGAGTCCAAGAGAAACTTATTTTGTTCGTACGCTTTCCTAATTAAACTAACGTCTATGCGAATAAAATTTCATATGAACATACAGTTTGTGTTGCGTGTATGAACAGGCTCGAATTATCTACCGGCTGGATGGAAGTGTAAAAAGAGTCGGAATCTGATGAACATGGCCGTCTACGAAGGAAATTCAAGTTCGTTCTTCAATCAGCTTGACCCAAACAATGTCAAGTGGGAGATCTATCCAGCTTACGATCCTGACATCATGCCTCCTTATACGATCGCAGATAACAACTTAGTACAATCACCGTTCTTGGGCTCCTATACCGTTACTCGAAAACAATTAAGTATTCCAACGGCTAGCATTTACCCTCGAGGATCTGATCCTTATTCAACGTCGGGACTATACATGGTGACCTAGCCTACAAGACTAATTACTGTCAGTCGACGGCGCATTTAATCGTTGTCTGTAAGTCATTTGTTATCTTTTAGCACTTGGTTCCATCGAAATACATCTTACCTGCATCGTGTGTTACAATTATAATAGAATTAACCAGGAAACGTTCACAATAGTTTTCTGACTGCGTTTCTAATGTGGTAAACCTTGTGAATATAACTTTGAAACCAAAATTTGCGAAGTTTTCTTAATAGTATTGATTCGAACATTTAAGTATTCAGTTTAACTGGTTTATTTAGGAAAAGTTTATTTGCACAAAAAACGTTTGCAAAACGAAAACACAGATTTTCTTAAATCATCTACAACGAACTAAGTAATTAGCTTTCTGCTGTTTAGCTATAGAGTAGGCCTATAGTCGATTGCTTATTAGCAGGCCATGCAGCATTACTTATTTGCAACATAGAGTAAGCAATTTATGCCAGTATTATTGCTGTTTATTTCATTTCACAGTCGTTTTGCATAGCGTGACTTGATTGTTCATTCCCCGTGGGTGGGTAAGGCACATGCCCTAATCTCGCTCAGATAAACATCGGTAACGTTTTTTATTAAACGTTTTTAACGTTTTTTTATTTTTGCAACGTGCTTTTACGTTTTTAACGTTTTTATTATTTTCCCAACGTTTTTTTTACATCTATGGATTGTGTTTTACAACATTCTTTTTTGCTTTTCTAATTTTGTGACTCGAATTGAAATTGTTTTGGGTTTTTTCCTTTCTGACTTTTTTTTGTCAGACAGAGGTCGGTCCTTGTCCTCGATCCTTGTCTTTGGAGGTCAGTCTTTGTGGCCCTTGTGCTTGGGGGGTAGGTCCTCGTCCTTGGAAGGTCGGTCCTCGTCCTTATCCTCGTCCTTGGGAGGTAGGTCCTTGTCCTTATCCTCGTCCTTGGGGTGTCGGTCCTTGTTAACATCACTGCCCAAAAATCGCATGTCGGGTACATGCAGCTTCTGTCGTTCATTGAATTTCAGTCATCAACCCCTCCCCCAGCTCAAATTTTACAACTCGATCCACATTGAAAAAATATAATTTCCTTCATAGCTCTAACGTCCACAATGACCCTTAATTTTGGATTAAATGACCCTACATGAACGACCCTTACCTTTGGCTATAGCTACTTCATACTAAAATTAAGCGCCTAGGAATAAGAAGTTACTGCGGTGCTACTTGGACTATAGAAATTAACTAGATTTTACTTAATACTTATTTAAGTGTTCTTTGCTTTCTTACTTACCCTGCGCAATTTGCATACTCATACATATAATGTGGCCTATCACGGCTATCAGCTCGTTTGCTTCAGTGGGAAAGTTTCCTTCCTTGACTTCCTAGCTTGTTATTATTCTGGTAAGTCATTTATAAGGTATTTGCTCAGTTTAGAGTAATTTTAAAAAAATAGAGGTAAAGTGACAATTAAGTAGGCAACGGTTGTGATTGGTTTTCGCTTTCTTCGTTCGAAACTAGATATTCACCGTCCATAGACAGATAATTAGGCTACAGTATGCCATTGTGT
This sequence comes from Metaphire vulgaris, assembly GCA_018105865.1. Lineage (NCBI taxonomy): Eukaryota > Metazoa > Annelida > Clitellata > Crassiclitellata > Megascolecidae > Metaphire > Metaphire vulgaris. The sequence continues at coordinate 3,136,670 of CM030851.1, read as the reverse complement.
GTTTGCCCTATATTTAAAGCCCCCTAGCAAAACATTTTCAGCGGTAACTCCACTTTGGTCAGCGACAAAGTTATTAAGGGATGTCAGAGGAACAAAATAAACCAAAAAGTTTGAAAATCGGTTGACATTTGGCAAAGATTTATCAATTCTAACCCGATGACCCCAATGTTTAAACATAAGTATTTTCGGTGAATTTCGCGAAAGTTTTGAATTCTGAGAAAGTTTCCATTTTTTTGAATTTGCTATATCTCAGGCTATATAAGAGCTAAGAAGATGAGATTTGCACCATTGTTTAGCTTTTTATTCCTCTTTCTAACCGTCCGTGCAAAACAAAAAAAGTCCAGCGTTCACGAGGTTTGCGACAATCAAGTGAGAATGAGTAGCAGGCTGTTGCTCTTCGTGAAAAAGCAGCACAGCAAACAAGAGAATCAAGCACTGCATGTCGTTCGACACTGCCAAATCATTACACTATAGTTGACTATCAAGTTTCAGAAAATTCACGCGAATGGGCGCTAAGTCGGTTGAAGGAAAAGGCGGCGAGTTAGGGAAATTAATTGCGCAAAATCCTATTGCATTTGCACAAAATTGGGTGGTAAAACAGCTAATATCCCCGTCATTTTTGACAGGGTAAACACCTAGTACCTATATATATATATATATATATATATATATATATATATATATATATATATATATATATATATATATATATAGGCATTTCACGGAGTTTCCATGTCTCTCAACTATCGACAATATTTGCAATAACCAAAAAGCCTTCACTAAACTGGCAATTGATTAAATACGGCGAATTTAAATCATCACGGAGAAATACGCACTAACATATAATTCAGAAAAGTTTGACATTCAGGCAGTGAAATATTTCTCATTTTAGAAACCGAAACCAGATTTAGCCTTTTCACAATGTACAGCGGATAAATGTTTGATTTAGTCATTAATCTTACTGTTGATCTCTAAAGCAAATTGTATAAATAAGATATACGTCAAAAGATCTCTTACTCTCTTCTGGCTGTCTCTTGGAATGATGCAATGAAAATAGTAAACGATTTTAGAGCAACCCAAGAATAAATAAAGCCTCCCACTGCTAAATAATTCTTTCGTAAATCCTATTCTAGGCTTAGATTGTTTATTTAATTTGTTCAGACTTCAGCAGTAGAATCAACACAGTCGCATATATACAATACTTATTCAGTTTTCTTTAGACCACAACATTTTAAGTTTGAAGTTTATTTCCAATATTTCCAATAACATACATAACATTTATAACAAAACATGAAATTATATTTAAAAGAATAACAGCTGATTTGGCTAATAAAAATAATACATATGATGGAAACAAGGAATCAAGGATACCAAAAGGGAAACACAATTCCCGCTGTTATAGAGTAGGTCTGATCTGCTTACTTACTTTAAATCTAGATTTAGAGTCTTTGGTGTTGACTGTGGAGCTTTTCCGCTTTAATGTTTGGTCTATGTTGAAATAAATATAATTTGATACAAAATCAACCGAAATCTCGTTTATTATATAGCACTGTGCTCCGAGCCTCTAACACCGCCAAGAGGTACCTAGTATATTAATATTTTACATAGTAATTGATTAAGAATGCAACATGCCTAATAATGTTAAATTGTTAATATTCTTGGATAATTTGTTGGCTAGTATTTCAGTGCGTTCTTTCCATGTTAAATTCTGATCAATCGTTATTCCCAAAAATTTAGTTGAGGTTTTTTGGGTTATTTATAAGCTATTAATTTTAATTTTGCAATTTATCTTAGGTATTATCTTGCGTTTGGGGTAAAAAAATAATGAACTTTGTTTTGTCTCTATTGAGTAATAATTAATTTATTTATTTGGAACCAAGTGTTTATTTTAGTCAATTCATAATTTATTTGAGTGATAAGATCATTTATGCTATTATTACTCACTATTAAGTTAGTGCCATCAGCAAATATATAATAGTTAAAGAAATAGATATATTAGGAAAATCATTTATAAAAATTAGGTAAAGGAGAGGTCCTAGAATTGAACCTTGGGGTACACTATAACTGATCTTAAGTTTGTTTGAGTTCATAGAATGGTGGGGTAAAGACGAGCGGCGTAACTGAAAGTAGTCCGTAAACACTGATAGAAATTCCGTTGAAAGGGTTAGGGTTAGGGTCAGGGTTATGGTTAGGATTAACTTTAACTCTAACTCTAACCCTAAACACTAACCCTAAACCCTACCCTAACCCTAACCCATACTGATACGCGTAGTGATACCTTACGCCGCTCGTCTTTACCCCTACCCATAGAATTTACATATGTATATTGCATGCGGTTAGTAAGACAATTTGCAAACCAACTGAGAGAGATTCCAATTACTCCATAATATTTTAATTAAGATAAAAGAAGCTTGTGAGGCGATACAATTGCAGAGTTAAAGTTGAGACAGATTTAATTGGAATGATGGAGTGAGACACGAAAATGACCTTTGAAGCATGCTGATTGAGGAGTGATAGGATTGTACATTGATTGGAATAGACTTAAAGCAGCTACATATCCTGTAATTCATTGATAGTGGGTATTGAATTATTTTGAGCCAGTATACTGGTAGGTCCCAATATCAAAGAATAGGTGATGTATGTGAAACGTTGAAATATTTTATGTGGCATGCTTTGATGTTTGATAATTGATATTAGCACATTCTCTGGTAGGTCATTTTGCTGAAGCTTATGTGACGCAGAAAGTTTGGCACTCCAAAAATATCAAAGCCAAAATATAAATGGAGTTATACAAAATATGGTCATGTCAATTTACTATTTGCCCGCAAAACATGGAAGATGTTAGCAAAGATAGAACAGAAATTGGACGTTTTCCACCAATGATGCTTAATGAGAATAACAAGGGAAACTGAAAAACACATGGAGGCATACCTATCCGCAGTTACTTATCTGCAGAAGGTGTGTTAACAGAGACGGATGGAAAGAAGCTTTGCACTATGTACACTCTATGAATGAAGATGATGATGATAATGATGATGGTGATAGCAATGATAATTATGATGGCGACGCTAATGAACACGATGATGATAATGATGATGATGATATTATGGGATAGCATTAGTTTCTTCTGTGTTGTTAGGGTCTTCTTGGTTTAGATAGTAGCTCGTCAAAATGTTGTTTCCATCTGGCCATAATCAGTTCCTTCTTTGTTAATATTTATCCATTTTTACTCTTGACTGGTTCAATGTTTACTGTCTTTGTGATTGTGCTTCCTCTTAGTTTGTTGACACTTGCAAAGATTTTTTTGCTATCTCCTCTTTTGTAAGCATATTCCATCTCATTTGCCATCTCTTCCAATATGGTATTCTTATTTCTAGTTAATCTTCGACTGTTTTCTTAATTAATTCATTTAGTTTTGTTGTATTTTCGATTCCATTCTTACTGGGATTCATGGCTGATTTGTTAGATTTTCTTATTTCTGCCTGCATTTCTTTTTTCTTCAGATATCCAGTTCTCCCCCCATCTTTCTGTATCCTAGCTCCACCTTTGCCACTTTGTTGATTTCTGTCTTGAAAATTTTCCATTCTATTTCCAGATCTTTGTCGTTATCTGTCATGTTTGTTAGTGCCTCAAATTTGTTTTGGATTTTGATTTGAAATTTATTTTTTACGTCCTTTTGATTTAATTTTTCTGTGTTGAAGCGCCTTTTACTTGGCACTTTTTCCCTGCTTAGTTTACCGTAACTTCTATCACTGACACCACCTTTAAGGTGGTGATCCGAATTAATTTCTGCAGATCTTTATACTCTTGTCATTATCACAGACCAAAAACACTTGATGTTTAATATGCTTTTAGATCATGTTTTTCTTTTAAATTTTGCAGCCACGTCGTCATTTTTCCTGTGAAATTTTTTACCTTTTTCATTTGTATTTAATATTAATTTGCTAATTCATGTTTAGTTTCAACTTATTTTGATTGTCTAACTTCAAATGAATATTGTTCTGAATTTGTTATTATTATTATGTTTCTTCTATAAATGAACCTAGAATTCTTTGTATCTTCTTACTCCTTAAAAAATGATATATGCATTAAAGCATGTAATGATGTAAACAATGTTTTTTTAGTTGAAATAAAGTCAAAGTCAAAGTGAAGGAACCAATGTTGAATTAAGGAATTATGGACTTCATGATTAAGTTACCGTCTTCTAGGACAATGACAGTGCCAGGAGTGCTTCTGATTGTGTTGACTCTATCATTTTTGACAGTTAACAGTGAAATTATTGAAAGACCTCGGAATACCCTGGCACTTTCCGAGGAAAGGACAATTCTCAGGTGTTGTTCTCATAACAGAAATGCCAATTTCAGATGGGTAAAATATAGGCATAGCCTACCAGTGAGAATATGCGATAGAGGAAATTGTCAAAAGGACAATAATTATCAGATAGATAAACACATTCAAGGATGCAATGACTTGGTTGTAGTCTCGGCTTCTGCCAATGACGCTGCACTCTACGAGTGTAAGATTGATGAGGAGAGTTCTGCAGCTGCTAATCTTGTTGTCTACAGTTGCAGAACCAACATTAGCAACAGTCATGATCTAGTCGAAGGAGATCATGTTGCAATCAGATGCGAGATAATGTGGCAAGACAAGCCACAGTTTCAAGTGTACTGGAAAGATGCAGAAGGGAGAATATTAAACTCGTCAAACTTTACTGAACAACAAGATGAATACGTATCTACATTGACAGTGTCTCTTCGACGTCCTGAAATGCACGGATTCTCGTGGTTTTTGCAGTTTCTGGCTATTCCAGTGACAGATAATAAAATTGATACGTCAACTCCTGTTGCAAATTGGACATGGAAACGAATGAATGTATCTTACCCAGTGAGCAACGTTCGCACGAGCTGCAGGGATAATGCTTGCGAGAAGAGAGTCGGCGATTTGATTACTTGTTTCGCCGACGGCTTCCCAATTCCTGACTATCTATGGCTGGATGAAGATGATAAACAAGTAAGTTGTAATCCAGAATTGATTCTGCATTCAGAAGATTCACAAAAGTACAAATGTGTTGCCACGAATACCATTCGAGGAAATTCGCATTCAGCATCCGTTTCAGTGAAAGTTTTCGTCAGAGAAGAGAAGTTAAGCTCCTCTCCAGCGCCACTTGATTACTATGTAGCTGTAATTGTTACACTTATCCTCGTTTTCCTAGTAGGAAGGAGGTTTTTGAAAGACAAAGCGATTCTATTTTGGTCAAAACGAAGAGGAGACAAAATGCATGGAACTCCTCAAGAGACTCAAGAACTTGCTCGAAGTAGTCGACCACTGCCTTCAGATAATGAAGGCAATGGTGATGATAAGGATGAGAAAGAAAAAGGCAAAGACAAACGTGAAGATTATGAAAACTGTAAGATGGGAGAACAAGTTGCCGATTCAGATGATGATTGCGCCCCTGTATTTTAAAAATCAAAGGCTCCATTTGCCACATGCAGGGCCGCCCTTAGGCACAGGCAAAGCGTACAGTTGCTTAGGGCGCCAAGATCCAAGGGGTGCCAATTGGTGCCATTTTTACCAAGAAATTCTATTTCAAAGCCTATTTTTATTTAAATTCAAAACTTTTGCTTATGGAACAGATTAAAATTAATAGGCCTAATAATTATTGTTTAATTTCAATGCACCTTTTCAAGTTAGTCCAATTCAATTTGTAGTTCGAACTTTGTAGTAGTAAGCTAGCCAATATTACATTTAGCTGTAGATTCTCTAACACTGGGAGCTATATCTGTTTTATGTATAAGTCAATTTCAGTGGTTACGTGGTTATCTAACCAGAAGTGATAGTTAATCTTTGCTTGTTAATTGTAATTTAAAACAGCCTCAATATGGCGCTGGAAAGACTTCTCAACCTATTTTGTTTATTGAGAAAGATGTACAGTAGCACAAGCATTAGATTACGGCGACATTATAAGCACCTTTGCAAGTAGGCCTATTAAAGCAAGAAAAGTATTCTGTAAGTAAAAGCAGACTTATATTACAATTTGGCAAGAATGAATGAAACGGTTGTTAGGCCTACAATTACTAATAAATCTATTTCAGGCAGCGTCTGTTTTTTAGATTTACCGTGTAGGCCTACTTTGTTTTGATAATCAAATTGCTTTTTAAAGTTTTAAACTTTGCTCGAACTAATACCCGCCTATCTACTATTAAATTATTTGGACCTAGGATCTGTAATATCCTCTCAATGTATCTAAGAAACTCTATACACTTAGATGATTTTAAATATACTGTAAACTTAAACAATTTATTATATCCAATAAATGAGGAATTTGAACTGCTATGATGTGTTATGGTTTTGATACACCAATACAAATGTCTGCTTTTTCTATAATATGTGTTCACCTGTTCATTTTTCTATTATAGATCTTGTTATTTACTATTACTATTTCATTTTTCTTACTCTACCTAAGGTACCTCCTTGCGGAAACTATGTCCCCTTCGGTATCTTGTTATTTCCATGCAATTGTGCCTATTTCACCTATTTCATTTTTATTATAAAATAATTAAGTTCTTCTATGGATGTTATATCAAATACTATTATATTGTAATAATCTATTATTGTAATAACAATTATAATTAAGTTCTTCTACAAATGTTATTATTAAGTTCATCTACAGATGTTATTATGTAACTTTCAACGATTTTTATGCTTTGGAAATAACAAATGATGATGATGACTGTCACTTTCAGATGTATATTTCACATTTTGTCTAATAATAGTTGTGCAATAAGAAAATTCTTAACTTCTTTTTTTACTTAGGCCTACCCTCCTATTTATAGTGCTATAGGCTACCAGAACAGTGGCGTAGCCAAAAAGGAGGTTTGGTGGTTAAAACCTCATTGGCTGCTGAAAACAAATGATTTTTAATGAGTTTCCATGCATTATTATTTTTTAACGCGATTTGGAGTCAAACCCCTCCTTCTTGGGTATAGAAAAGTAGAATGTAACGGTGTTTAAGAGGCGAGGGCCTTTTTTTGCTTGTCAGGAAAAAAATGAGATGATAACGTTTTTTATTGTCAAGATTTTTTAAAGTTGGTGGTTACGGTCAAAAGTGAAAACCAAACCCCCTTCCGGAAATCCTGCATGGCTACGCCACTGTACCAGAATAGTATAATGAGAGCACTGAACATAACAGCTGAGTAATTTTTAAGAAGAGAAATGTCTTTGAAAGTCCGTGAGGGAGGTTGCTCGTCGCAAGGGATGGGAATTCCCGAGTGATGGATAGACAGATGTAAACGAACGTTCATTGCATCTTGTGCGCCTTTCCATGATTGAACGACGAATTGTGACGAATTAAGTGGACTTAGTCACGAAGGATGTCCTCTTAGTTTGAGTTAAAACCAGATAAGTCCCGATTAGCTAGGATTGAGAGTTAACCATTTGGATTTAGGCCTACTACAGTTTCTGAATGCGCTAGTGGATTTAGCCTACTGCTCTAAGTTAGTTTTGAAAGCCTGAAGACCACTATATATGGAACAGAGGCAAACTTTGCGTATCATGAGGAAAATGGTGGCTATTCAGACCAAATTTAGAAATAATACTCGGCAGTTCTGCCGTTAGGGCTATAGATCAAGAATAAAAGTGGCCCAGAACAGAACACCGCAAAACTCAGGCCGGGATCACATATGTCTTTAGCTGTAATAGGAAAACAGCACGGGATAAAGACGTGTCACGTAAATTCGGTGGAAGAGAGTTCCACACGTTAGGTCCAGCGATCTTGAAAGACCGATCTCCCATTTTGGTGGAAGTCCTGTGGGAGACAAGCTTCCTTGTATCATCGGACCGCAGGCGTGTGCTCCGATTTGTCAAGCGTAGAAGTTGACAATCCTGGGTTAGGTAGTCCGGAGATTCTCGACTCAAACACTTGTCGACAAGAGAGATCAGTTTGTAGTTTATCCTCTTACTTATTGGAAGTAAGTAAAGTAAAGTAAAATCTCGTGGATTTCTATAGCGCCTTGGAAAGCAGCACAACAGTAGCTACTTATTCTTAGGCGCTCAGCCTCTCTTAAAAAATAGCTATGGGGAAGGTATATTATATATCAGCCAGGCAATAGTCAACATCCAAAGGGCAGTGAGGCTAGGTTGTTACAGCTATGGAGGATATGATTTTAGAAAAAGGAATGATTTAAGCTTAGACCTGAAGACTTGAGGAGATAATGCGGGAATTATGGGAAATGAGGAATCAGATTTTATTGTTTGAAAGTGTCCAAGTCTGCGGAGGGAAGCTGAGATCGAGTTCAAAGTTCAGGTGAGGCGTATGAGAAGGCACGGTTGCAAATTTTCAGGGATGACTGATTGAGTGGGCGTGACAGAGTGAGGTAAGATGATGAACGTGTGGGTCGAGGAGGCTGAGGGGTTAATAGTGATCTAAGGTAGACAGGTTTTGATGACTGAAGTGAGCTATATGTAAGTGTTATTATTATTATTATTATTAGTTATTATTAGTTAATCCAGTTATTATTATTGGATACGTTCAGTTATTTTAAGCCAATGGAAGCCAATGCAGATCTCGCAAGATTGGAGTTATATGTTGATTTCGTCTATAGTTCCTGTGATTAGTCTCGCTGCTGAGTTCTGCACCGCCTGAAGGTATGATGGATGCTGGATGTATAGTAGTAGTAGTAGTAGACTTCTTTAGCGCCATTGTAGTAGTACATCTGCACCAGTCGATGGTCGCTTCAGTGAATAATCGTAGTCGTGAATCATTGTCCGTGGTGAATCGAGGTTGTAATCCAAAGGTCAGTCCGTACTTCCAGATTCCAGGTTAAGGCGGATATGCAGTCAGGAATAGATGTGTTTTAAGTCTAGACCTGAAGGTAGTAGGATGTATGATGGCAAATCATTGTCATCATGCATCCAGTCTTCTCGAATCCATTGACAGAAGCATTTTTTCGTGTCGACCATGGATTGTTGTTATTATTTCTCTAACAATATCAACTATGCTCACGTGCATTTGTGTCACAAAGAAAAACTACATCTAATGGGTGATAGTCTATTTGCTATCTTAAATGTGTATTTTCTTCTCTCGTTCATTGATTCGCTGTTTGAATATCACTAAGCTACACGATCTAGGACTAAGGCGTCCAGGCTAATGGAGACCTGTTCTGACTATCAGATATGTAACCAGCTTAGATCTTATTTCGAATTCCTATTACACTGTATGTCGAGAAGACAATACTACACTATACTATCCTGCTATGTCAATATGCAGACTCACGACGGGCAGATATCTAGTTATCTAGATATCTAGTCATCTAGATATCTAGTTAGGCCCTATATAAATCAGCAAGACGAGTGTGTCTTGATGTGTACGGTTTATACATAGCCAGAATTCTTCGTTTGGATTTCCGAATCCATTTTCGTAATCATTCCAGCCGCGGTAAAAGTCTTCGCTTCCATCTTTTCGTCTTTGAAAAACCTATTTTATAATATTATTTTCCAATATTAACGCTCGAGCGCTAATTATGAAATAGTCGCATCGTATATATCTTTTAGAATTGTCTCGCAAATTGTGAGACGACCAATCTGACGATTTTCAAAGAAGTGAATAGAAAGATTCTGATAGATTAACCTCTTGTTAAATACATATTGCTAGACGATAGTCTGAAATTCAAATAAGAACCAGAGCAACATATAGCGAATATTCAAATTAAACTGAGAGCTGAACTTCTGATACATAAATCTATTAATTTAGAGCAGATTGTGAATATTCTGCTAACTAGGCCCTATAGGAATGAAAATGACAGTAGATCCCTAATCTTTCTATTCTCGCGATAATAGACCCTCTATGCCAAATGGACCGCCATCTCGTCTCTGCCTTGAACAGAATACCGTGCTGAATTTCCACTGCTGATCGGAACTATCCTGCTGCCGCCCAGTGAGACAGAAATTAATTCGTGAGCCTCCTTTTCGATCGTTGTCTTCTCTAGTGACGATCTTCCTGCCTCAAAGTCGTTGTCTTCTTTCTCGAGCTCTTCCCTCATTGGACACCGGTTTATATTGACGAGGACTCGGTCGCCCATCACACTCTCTATTCCTGATAACCAGGAGAGACAACAAGAAAGTGGTAGGATGGACATTCGAATGGCAGAGACTGTGTAAGGCACATGCCGTCACAACCCTGGGACCCCATGAACGCATAGCGCTAAATAATCCTTACCGAAGACGTCTCTGTTAGATAGACTGCATCATCGAAGCGTCTCTTCGCAAAACTTTCACTAATCCCGTTGATTTTAGTCATAAATAAATAATATCTATTCGAAAAAAGCTAATGACTGACGCTGAAGCGCCTGGACGTAGATTGATTTCCAGAAAGAAGTCATGCATGCTTTTCAAGATACTTGGTGAGTTGCTCTTTGACAGTTCGCTTTAGAAGAAGCTTAGATAAGAATGTGAGGTTAAAGAAAGGTCGGGGGCTACATGGCAAGGGCGCGTCTAATACACGGATTCTTGATGACCGATGTAAAAATGGAATTTTTCAGCGAGCAAGAAATTCACCAGTTTTAAGATCCACATTCGTGATAGATGTGATGTCAGTATCAGTGGCGGCTCCAGGATTTGGCAAGCCAGGACCCGTTGGGGTGGAAACTTCTAAGCATGGGGCCAAATATCTCTAGCTAGGTATGTAGTAGTAAGTATAAGTTCCCAAGAGGGGGCCACTGGGGCCAGGCACGGGCCCCCATGCCGAGCCGCCACTGGTCAGTATATGGACTGAAATGTTTTGCCTCAACAGCCAAGTATAGGCAGAACGTAAGTAGAAACTTCACTGTTTAGGCGGGGATGGTTTGGACAATGTAGAAACGTCAGTAGGCTTACAGGACACGGGAATGGGATTGAACGAAGGACTTAATCAGAATTTTAAAGGAATTGTTGCTGTTGTGTTTTTCTGCAGTCGCGCGTTTCGTTCATTACTGTATTAAGTGTTCGAGATTAGAGGAAAGAATCAATAAGAAAATTCAGCATATTGCATTTTTCAAAATGGTGATTACATTCTTTCATTCATTCGCGCCCTTGCCATGTAGCCCCCGACCTTTCTTTACATTACACGATTAGGAAAAGGCAGATAAGTAATGAGGAGATTAAAAACTGTCTGGAAAAGCAACAACATCAGCATGAAAAACAAAGGAAGATTAATGGAATGTATGGCATGGAGTGTAGCAACTTATGGATGTGAAAGCTGGACCATCAAAAAAGAAAATAAGACAAAGACTAGATGCATTCGAAATGTTTTCTCTCAGAACAATGCAAAGAATATCATGGACAGAAAAACAAACAAATGAAGAAGTCATGAAAAAAGCAAATACCAAACGAAAATTCTTTCACATCTGCCAAAGACGAAAATTGAGTTATTTTGGTCACATACAAAGAAACACCAAAGATAATCTACAACAAACAATTCAACAAGGTATCATGCCAGGAAAAAGAAAGACGTCGGCCGAACAGAAGATGGGTGGACGATATAGAAGAATGGACTGGAATGGATATAACAACAGCAACAAAAGCATCAAAAGAAAGAACTACCTGGAAATGCCTGATTCATGACGTCACCTTATCTTCAAATACTGAAGGGAAGAGGAAATGATGATGATAATTACATTCTGAATAAAAGCAATGACAAAATATCTATAGATTTTCAAACTATCTTTCGACTAGTCGTTTTTCTTCTTAAGCTAGAGTACTAGGTAAGTAGATATAACCAAGTGAAAACTCCGAATAAATCAATTAATAAAGAGAGAGAGAGAGAGAGAGAGAGAGAGAGAGAGAGAGAGAGAGGAAAGACAATTACATGCAATATAGCATTCGAACAGGAAACGATAACATTTCACGGAAAAGACGATTTAACAAATACATATGTTCAGTTACAATTATTATCTTTCTTGTCTCTTCAATTAAACTTTAAAAGGAGCTATTAATGTCATCTGAAGCAATCACTTCAATTCGCAGAAGGAAATATCTTCATTTCCGTCGTCTTCAGCGAGTAGTACCCACCATGCCAATGTTCCCATTGAATTCCTTCCCATCCACAGTGGCTCAGTTGCGGTATTGAACAATTAAATACTCTCGTATATCTTCCGCGTAGATAGAGACCGTTGAGATTGGAATCAGTGCATTGGTCGTACCACCAAGCTCCGTGGCGAAGCACAGCACAGTTTCCTCTAGTGTCTGGGTCATTATCAGCGTCTTTTGTGGTGAACTGGCGGTTGTTATGGCGCTTAAGGCTATCTCCTGGAATAAATAAATAAGACACCATGACTTCACAATGCGTAAATCTGCATTTGCACAAGTTCTGGTGGCGACATAATGATTATACAACAACCGTGCCTGGCCCTTCTATGATATTGATTGTAGGTATTACTGTTATTCAGGGAGGTAGTCAAAACAGAAGATGGATCTAGAAAAATGGTCGACAATAACGAATATAACAACAGCAAGAAAGGTATCTAAAGATAGAAGTTCGAACTGCCTGGAAACGCCTGATTCATGATGTCGCCTCATCTTCATCTATTGTAGAAAGAGGAACAGCTGATGAGGTGGCAGAGATACAAGAGCGGCATCGAGTTTTTACAGTACAGTAATACACCGTTATCCCGCCTATATCCGTCCGGCGTTCTATTATGGCGGGGTGGCGACATAACGAGGTCAAGTCAATTGGGTAATACACTACAAAGTATCGTTAAGCTGTATATATATATATATATATATATATATATATATATATATATATATATATATATATTCTTACCTTCGTCCCTGTCTCTCTCACTCACTCCCCTCTCCCTCCTCTCTCCTCTCCATATACAGTATTGAAAAATATAAGACACTTTAAAGAGGATTTCATTAAGATAATAACAGTTGAAAAACTTTAATATATGAAACACAATTACATTGATCAGCTCTAGCTAGATAGCATGTGTGTAAGAGGCTGTCAATAGCTTTTGTTTACCTCCGCTAGGTGTTGCCATGGTGACTTAGCGCAAACGAAGGCAATACAATGGTTCTCTAACGGAAATGTTGTGACACTAATCTTAGATTCGTTGATTTGATTTTACTTTTTGGAGGACTTTATACACTAAGGCAAATCTAGATTCGCTGACAGAACCTCTTCTTGCTGTCATAAAAGCCTGCATCATCAGCATATCAAAGAACGAAAGGAAGTAATTACTGCCTCAGCCCTTGTCAATGCTAAAGGACATTTCTCGAACTAATTAAGCGCGTACAAAGGGCAATATCTTAAAGATCTGCCAGTGAGATAAGCTTACTTGCTCAGTATTTGCACACTCGTAGTAATATTTGTAGACCTGATCAGACTTTAATTATTAATTATTTACAATTATTTAACTGTGTGAATTATTGAAAATGGTTTGTTTTCTTTCTTCTTCTTCTTCTTCTTCTTCTTCTTCTTCTTCTTCTTCTTCTTCTTACTCCTCCTCTTCTTCCTCCTCTTCTTCTTTCTTGCCGTTTGTCCCTATTGGGTTGGACAATGGGCCTGAATGAGTTCTTTGCACTTCTGTCGTTCTCTTCCTGTCATTGTCATTTGGATTACGTTCGTTTACATTTCTTCTGCGTCCTATTTTAATTTTTTGTCCATGTTTTTCTTGGTCTTCCCTTTCTCCTTTCCCCTCAACGTAGCTTTTAAGTGCTTTCTTTGGAAGTCTTTCTTCCTTCATTCATTCTACATAATAATAATAATAATAATAATAATAATAATAATAATAATAATAATAATAATAATAATGATGATGATGATGATGATGATAATAATAATAATAATAATAATAATAATAATAATAATAATAATAATGTGATTTTAAGTGGTTTAGGAGGCTAAGTAAGCCTGTGTGAAAACCACTGATGTAACCATCTGCATTCAATAACCTAATTTATCGAATAGCCTTTGAATCCGTTTAGGCTACTGTTTCAACCGTCACTCCCACCTCGTCCAAACTGTTCTATTTGTCCACAACCATTGTACTAAAGAAATTTTTCTTTCTTTTACCAACCCTCTGCTCAAACAATTTGCTTTTGTGGCCTCTTGTGCTGCTATAGAGTACCAATGTAAAGAATCGATCGTATGGCACATCTACTTTCCCAGTCATTATTTTGTATGTTTCTATCAAATCCCTTCTCTCTCTCTCTATCTCTCTCTCTTCTCCTTTCTAATGTTGTCAGCCCACAATTTTGAAATCTTTGTTTGTAGCTTAAATTATGGCACCCATTGACCATCTTCGTTGCTCGTCTTTGCACTTTTTCTAAAAGTTCTATATCTTTTTTCAAGAATGGATTCCAAGCCTGATCACAATATTCTAGATGAGGCCTTACTAATGACTTATAAAGTTTAATGATTATCTCTTTGTCACGGCTCACCATTGTCCTTTTCACCATTCCCAACATTTGGTTTCCCTTTTTTGCTGCCTCCATGCATTGGTGGGATGGATTCATACTTCTATGGATGATTACCCTAAGTCTCTTTCTTTTTCTGTTGTGGTTAGAACTTTTCCCCCTAAAAATATTCATTACCATTATTAGATTTCCCAACATGCATTACAGAACATTTATCAATATTGAAAAGCATCTGCCGGTCCACAGACCACTGAAACAATTTCCTTAGATCTTCTTTAAAATTTGAGTAGGCCCTATCATTCTCCGAGTCTATATTTCTACATATCTTTGTATCATCGGCAAACTTTGAAATTTTGGATAGTAATCCTTCATCAGTGTCATTTATATATATATATTAGAAAAAGCAATGGCCCAAGCACCGAGCCCTGAGGCACTCCACTAATAACTCTTGCCATGACCAAACCATTTCAGTCTTCGTTTCTGTATTGATTCGAGTATCGTTTCTTTTTGCTCTGTCTTTTCTCTGATCATTTCGTTTCTTATTCTTTGTCTTCTGCTTACTCCTGCTGTTCCTCTTAACCAGTTCATTTCTACAGTAGTTAATCTTCTTTCATCTTTCATCTTTATAGTCTAGCATTCTGATCCATATAATAACATTGATTTGATCAGTGCATTACATAGTTTACATTTCGTTTTCTTTGATTTTTTGTATGGCTTTCCTTATATTCTGGATTTTTTAAAATTGGTGCACTCGCCAGTCCAATTCGTCTTAGTACTGTATGCATCCTTCATTTAATCCATCTTCTGTCTATACTGATCCTAGGTATACGAATCTTGGTATTCATTTGCGCTGTCTTTTCTTGTTCTATTATTTCACCATTTAGCCTCAGATTTAATTTTCCTTCTTGTTCTTCGTGAATATTGCTTTATTTTTGGGTATTTATTTTTAATGCAACTTTTCCGACCATGCTTATTTCAGTAGATAATGATTGTAGGTGATCTACCTTTGTGACTACCACATCGATGTCATTTGCTAACCTTAAATTATTTGTCGCCTGTCCATAGGCCTATATCTTTACTTCAGCATATTCTTGTTATGTGTTTTGAGCTGTTTTTGACATTACCTCCTTTAGTATTATATTAGACTTATGGCAAGCATTAAGACACTAAGGCATCCTAAAGAAGCAAGTGTAATAAACGCAAATAGTAAAACAATGAATAAAGTGAAAACTAATGGGGAACTAACAGACTGGTTTGAGATAACAGTTGGAACGTAACAAGGATGCACTTATCAACGTTATTATTTTACATAATTTTAGAGGTAATAGTAAAAACAGCAAAGTATATGCTTAAGGGTGCATTAATTGAATCAACAATTTCTCTCTCTGTCTTAGGCAAATTTGTTCACTCATTTCACGATTGATGTCATTACTAGTCTATCCTTACGTGCAAAACTTACCAGCAACCTATTGTTGACCTACCTGCATTTCCAGAATATCCTCCCACCGTGAGTCTGTATTTGTCCGCAGATGAACCGATGCTGAATGTGGAATATTCTGCAAATCGCTTTTCTTCTTCGAAATCCTTCAAATCAACTCGAAGTCGATATCTTTTCTTTGATGTCAGTAGATGTAGAAAATTATTACCTAAATAACAGCACTTTATGCTTCGCCTTGGCTTTACCGATCAATGTCATAGATGCGGTAAATGAGTCGTAGCCATTGCATGTTATGCAAAATATAGTCGTTAAGCCATAGAAGTAATGTATTATTATTATTAGCTAGACGATTTCTATAGCGCAATAAGCATGGCAAAAGTGGCCAAAGACAAGAGCGCTTTACAAAACTACGAATATCCGATGGTGAATAAGTAAGTCTTAAGATTGCGTAGAAAAATTCCAAGAGAGTCAGAGTTTGTGACAAAGTCCGGTAGTGAGTTCCACAGTCCTGGATTGCCCCGTGTAACCGACCTGTAGCCTACTGTTGTCATTTTATAGGAATGTTTTAGACCAGGGGTGGGCAATTTTTTGGCTCGAGGACCGCATATATACTTCGAACATAATTGGCGGGCCGCACTGCATAAAGTTCATAAACTATAAAGTATTATATTATAGATAATATAAGGCTTTTATATAAGCACTAGAAAGTTGCTCGCTCGCGCTCGCTTCGCTCGCAGTGCAGGATAATACTAATATCTATCCACATTGCGCAATGCTCGCTTCGCTCGACGCAACGAATATTCCAGAACGACCAATCAGAACGCTCACCCAGCCAACCAATCAGAACGCTTGAAGGTAACCAATGAGAACATCACACAGCCAACCAATCAGAACGTTCACACAGCCAAGCAATCAGAACGCTCGAACGCTTGAAGGTAACTAATCAGAACGCTCACACAGCCAACCAATCAGAACGCTTGAAGGTAACAGACATGCAGAGGAAGGATTTTAATATTATAGAGTTGTTCTCGTAACGGTCTTGTGACCGCTAGTTCGCGTGAAGTAATTATATTTGTATTACGCCAGTACAAGTCTGTTGGAAAATGTTTAAATTATGAAAAAATCAGTCATTTTGTTAAATTTTTATTAGAAATGTAGAATATTCTCGGCGGACCGGATAAAACTCTGTTGAGGGCCGCATCCGGCCCGCGGGCCGTATTTTGCCCACCCTGATTTAGACGCTAGTCAAGCAAAATGAATCATGATTTACACAAAAACGTATTGCATGCTTCTTTAAGAATGTTTATTTCTTGCCAAATGACAATTGTTCATATACGCTATTTAAAACAGATTAGAAGGTCATAGAAGGTAGCTCCGGTTTTTGACCTCGAATGGTCATGGGTTTTGTGCAAAACTGCTGGAAAAATTATCATTTTGAGCAACAACAACGAAATCTTATCAAGTCTCAGAAAACACCCCCTAACATCTCCAATTTGAGGTCGACACCCCAAAAATTTGGTAACGTGACAATGGTACGCATACAAAATGCATACTAATAATTATTAGCCCTGAACACCCCTCCCCCAAATGGAGAAAATGGAGAAGGACACCCCCAACGTTTATTTTCGGATGACCTTTTTTTGCTTGTCAGCCTTCTTTCTGAGACTTGATAAGATTTTTTGTTGTTGTTTGTCAGCCTTTTTTGGCAGATACTTTCAAATTACGACACCCACAGATTTCCCAACACCTCCCTCAATTCACAATCCTAGAAATAACCCAGGGTAAGATGAATACCAATATGCTGTCATGTAGTTTGAAAATGTGCTCCATATTCAAGATTTGAATCTAGCATAAACCTAGATTTTCATGACGCTTCTCAAAGCCCTTAGTTGGAACTGGAAATAAAGGTCTGTGGAAGTCTTAGTATCCGGCCCTAGACCTGTGCGCCGCCGCCGTCGACGTTTTGCATGACGCCGACGCCGCCGGTGATACAGGATCGGCGCGCCGCCGCCGAGAGGATACCGGCGTGACGCCGGCGTCCCTGTGGTGAAATTATTTCTCTCATGCAACCAGAGTAGAGTCAGTAGACCAACAGTGTTGTTATAGGCCTACGTGGATAAAAATGTCTTCACCATATAGGCAACACTAGCCAGGCCCGCCGAGAGAAATTCCGGGCCCCTGTGCAGGATGGCCGGCGGGCCCCGAAAAACATTAAAAAATTGCTGACGACCCTTTTTTGCTTGTCATTGGTTTAACGCAAATTAAGCGACACGATGTCATGTTGCAACTCTCGAAAACTAGCGATGACCTTTCTCTTGTCGCTCTTTTTCACACTCAGTAGCGTCATTTCACACTTTTCTTCGGGGCGAGATAATTTTTTGGTCAAATTTGACCAAATTTTGGCATATTATGGGCAAACTTTGAGCAATTATAAGCAAATTTTGGGCAATTTTTGGACCAATTTTGTCAAATTTGAAAATTTTTGACATTTTTTGGCAAGTTTTGGACAATTTTGGCGACTTTTTGCACATTTCACATTTACAGTATTTATTTACTTAATACATTATTTCTTCATTTTCCTTGGGGCCCCCGCCTGCCCCTCCCAAAATGACGCCCCTGTTCACACTGTTCATTTTGATGCTTTTGATGTCCTCAGGTCCGGGCCCTCTTTTACTCGCCGGGCCACCTTTCTTTAGTGTTATTATTGGTATTATTGTTAATTATGCATATTCAATGATTCATCATCGGCCCGGGCCCCCTCCAGACCGCCGGGCCCCTGTGCATTTGCCCCCCTGCTCTCCGCTCTCGGAGGCCCTGAGTCACTAGCTAACTCAAAACACACGTTACTTATTTACTTCGCTTCATGCGTCTATCGAATGACGTCCTGTATTGTTTACATTCTGCACAAAATGGCTAAAGAAAAGCGTTGTCGATGAAAATTACGCGAAGACCAAAAAGATGCTAAAATTAACTGTGCACAGTTAATTACACGAGAAGTGAACCTATTCATCGTAACTGAGAGCGTTTTTTGTTTAAATCCTCTTAGCCTAGTTTAAATCTTCCTAGTCTGATGTCGGCATGCTTTGTTTTCTAAATTGGCACACAAACTTTTTAAAAGTTTTCATTGATGGTCAATATTTCGGATATATAATGAAGCAATATAATCTGATAAGAAATTTACCATTTTAATTTTTATACACTTCTTAAATTGTATAGATTCAAAATGGGTGCAATAGTAATTATTGTGCTCCACCTCGCCCCGCCTTTGCACTTTCGTCCTAATTTCTTAGCAACCTGAGCCTCTTGAAATCTAATCTGAAGGCTTTTTTCACCAGCGGCGGGTCAACGGATGCCAAAGGAAAGCACTGATAGCATAGAAATTCTCAAATTTCTGAAGAACTAGCTTCAGAGATTACATGTCCTATGTGCAAGTAACATCACGATTCACTAGTAACAAACCTCGTTTCAGTCTATATCTAGAATTCATCCTAGTAATATGTCACCTTAAATCTATACATTTGACACTATTTAGAAAAGTACTAGCGGCTACGGTGGCGACAGTACAGTTTGGATTTTCAAATCGTGTAAAACGAACGCTAATTAGTAACTACCAGTATTGAAGAGACCGTGAAATTTTATTTAGTGCTCATATATATTACTTTTCTTATATTTAATGCTTCGTCCGAGATGAGTAGGCCGGAGATGAATAGTCCTTGATATGAATAGTACGCGATGACCAGTCCGGAGAAGAATAGTCCGGAAATGAGAAGTTCTAGAACCCATTAATAAACGAGAGTATATCTTGTAACCGCTACGTCTCACTGAATGTATTAATTCAGAGGACGGCGACAACGTGCTGCAACAATTGACGTTCGCATTGAAGTTCTCATACGTTGTTAGCCTACGTCGACGTGGAAATATACCGAATACCGATATCGCGATATTTAGCCACAACGATACTGAAGTACCGAACCGACTTTTAATAATACAAACCGATATACTGAATACGGATACCGACATATAATACTGACACCGACCCACCACTAATATGCTCTCCACCTGACATTTGAAGCGTGATAAATTAGCAAGATGAAGAGAATTTCAATTGTACGGTCTCTACCTAGCCAGAATTCTCCACTTGGGTTTCCAAATCCATTTGCATAATCGTTCCATTTGCGGTAAAAGTCTTCGCTTCCATCTTTTCGTCTTTGAAAAACCTGTTTAATTGAACTATTCTCAATGAAGATGCTCAACCGGCAACGATAGCATAG
The DNA here is from genome assembly GCA_018105865.1 of Metaphire vulgaris. Taxonomy (NCBI): domain Eukaryota; kingdom Metazoa; phylum Annelida; class Clitellata; order Crassiclitellata; family Megascolecidae; genus Metaphire; species Metaphire vulgaris. The sequence continues at coordinate 3,116,567 of CM030851.1, read as the reverse complement.
TCACTTTGTCTATATTTATCTGAAACTCCATTAATGTAGGACTGTAGGGGTATGAGTCGTATGACGATTGTCAAAGAACTTTAGCAAAGGAAAAGGTTCAGATGAAATAGCGCGAATGAGAATAACCTTGCAAATGAGTGTTGAAATTAATTAAATAGCTTGCAAAAGATGACGACGATTTCTTCATGACGCCTGAGAATTAAATCGGAACAAGGGCAACATAGCGAATATAAGAAGTTTCCGAGAACTTGGCTTCTAATGCAAACGAATCTAATGAAGATTGAGAGTGATTACGTTGACATAGAATATATTCTTAATTAAGTTACTCAAAAGCTACAGATACTTAATTCCGTTTACCCACCGTCCATCCGCCGTTTGCCATGTCACAGAATGCGTCGGCGAAATATCTATTTCCCTGATGAACGACGTACAAAAGATAGACACCACTTGTCATGTATCCATTAGCCTTAATAGTAGAGCAGTCGCACACAAATGGATTGCCTCGGCAATGTTCTAAAATATTGCAACATGCTTGATTCGCCCAAGTTGATTTAGCAAAATTTAAGTAATAAAATCTGGACAAAAATATTGAATGAGCGGAAAATTGTGAAAGCAAGAGACATTAAGGAATGTTATAATGAGAAGCCAATGTCTTCTGTTCTCACGTCATGGCCTGGCTTTTTCACTCAAATACACAAATTGTGCCCACGTGTACCCCAAACTTTGACATTCACCCATTATCCACATAAACAGCTTAGAAATGTTTGACAAGATATTCTTAAGTTTGTAATATGTTACCTTATAATATTGTAGGATTATTTTAAAGCTTTCTTGAAGAAAATATCGAATGGGCCTATGTTTGCTTGCCTTCAAAATACTGAGCAGCAATTGCAGCAATCATGATTTCGTTCGTCATTTGTAATCTCTCGTCTAATTCATCCAGCCTACCCAGAGCGCTTTCTTCTGATCCCGAGTTGCAATCGTTGCAAAGCGACGTCGTACATTGTCCATTCGCTTTTGTAACGGAAAAGCGTAAGAAAACTACGACGAAAGCGCAGAGGTTAAGCATTGTTGATTAGGATCGACTGAAAGCAAAAACAGAAGCTAAACATTGACTTTGAATTCTGTGCACTAGATGAAGTTATATCAAAGATGAACCATAACATGTGGTGAACGAACATGATATTACCGAAGGATGTGTGTAGATAAATACTGTTCGTAAGCTAAGCCTGTATTATGCAGCTATCATGTCATGTGTTATTAGCATTTGGGCACTGCAGCCGAATCAACTAACTGCCTTTTATGCTCTATTTATAATTTAGAGGTTAGTGGAGGCGTTTGAGTAAAGAAAAAATGACACTATGAAAATTGTGTGTCCAAATATTGCCCATATGCAAAGGTTCGGGGTCAATTCATCGCACGCCAATTTATTTATTTATTTATTTCAAGACAATTTCTATAGCGCCGTGCACTAGGTTAAGGCCTACGACAAGGGCGCTGCACACACATAATCAACCATAACCTAAACTAAAAGGTGCGTCTTTAGTTCTCTCAGGAACAGTCCAGCAGAGTTGGCCTCAGTCACTGCGGTCGGCAAGGCATTCCAAAGCAATGGGTTCCCGCGAGAGAAGGACCTGTCTCCGAACTTCGAAGTCTGTGACGGAGGCGGAACGAGCAGTAGGACATGATGGCCGGAGCGAAGTGCCGACCTCCGTGCGTTCGACGTTGATCTTAGGACCAGCTCAGCCAGGTATACTGTGGACAGTGCGGGTCATTTAACGCTCGAAAGGTGAGCCAGCAGCGCTTATGGATAATGCGCTCCCGGGCTCGAAGCCAGTGCAGCTGATCACGCAGTAGGGGGGTCACGTGGGCTCCCCAGGGGCTTCTGAAGACGACCCGAGCAGCTGTATTGAGCACGGATTGCAGACGATTCAACTTTCCATCGGGGAGGCCCAGCAACACGCTGTTGCAATAGTCCAGCCTGGGCAGAACAAGGGCGCGCACAAGGTGCACTGCCCCGCTGATTGGAAGATGCCGGTGCACTGACCTAATCCTCCGTAGGTGGTAGTAACATCCGCGGACAACATTACCGATATGTTCCTCGAACGACAACGTCTCATCGAGTAGTACTCCCAGGAGTCGTAGGCACTTTGAGGGGACGACGGTCACATCACCCAGCGTGAACGGTGAAGGGCTCAGGAGATGCTTCCTCCTGGGGGTGCACATCCACAGGAACTCGGTCTTGGCCGGGTTAAGGGCCAAGCGGTTCTCCTCCGTCCACATGATGATCGCCGTGATGCAATCGAGGAAGCAATCAATTGATCGCAATATCACAGAACGGAGCTTCGCACTAAAAATGCCTTCTGAGACTTCTATAGATCGACATCTTAAGTCCTATTAGAAGTTTAGTAGGGACTGCCTTGTGTGAGAATTGGCCGCAAAACAGCCGAAAAATTAGAAGATAATACTAGATAAAAATCTGTAAATTTGGTGCAAATGTTCAAAGTAAGAAGCAGCGATTTAACTCTTAATTTAAAAAACTTCTATGGCACCACAGTTGAAGCGCGAATGCAGTAAGGCAGACTCTGAAACCAATAAACGCATAAAGGGACTTGATTTGACTAAAGCTTTGACAGTATAGTAGTATTTTTGCAATATAAGAAAATCGCACCAAAACATTGTCTTAATTTCAAAATGTAAGCAAGATATAGTAGGGCAGTGTCTGTTAAACAGTGCTTATTATTTGGGGGCGGTGGACAAAACAAAGATCCCAGCGTTGACATCTTATCATTCGGACCATACAATTGTCAGTAACTCTTATCGTTGATGCGATCAATTGGCATGCGATGAATTGGCGTGCGATGAATTGGCCCGACACCAAATGCAAATACAGTATGAACGAATGTTGAATTGAAGACGATCATTTGCTTTTCAAATGAAACGGAGTGGTTTTATTGACTAAATAGAAACTTGAAGCTGGAGATAAATTTCCAAAGTGGCAGGGACGCACGTTATTCCGAACTTGATGATAGACCTAGAATGTCGTCGATTTGATAGTACACAAACAAAAGAAAGTCAACGGTAAACTTTCATAGATATCAAGAGAAGTGCAAGGGTGAAAAACAAAACATGGAAAACACTAAGTAGATGATATCATTTATTTGATTTTAGATTACCTTTGCAGTTAACTGCAATGTAATGCAATGCAGAATACATATTTTATATCTAGCTCAGTGCTGCAATGAGAATCGTCGCAATATTCAGAAATAAACAATAACTGTCTTAATATAGCGCCAGCTGCTGAAATTTCACTTACAGTACTTTAGATTCTAGAATCTAAATCGGGTCTAAGTCGGCGAATGGCTCGCGTCTAAGAATTGTTGTGTACATTGCAGCCGACCAAGGCTGATATAGTACCTCATTGACATATTAGCAACAAATATGAAGCATTTGGTAATTTTGAATTGATATGAACATTGATGTGAATCATTATATGTATTTTGCATGATTTGTGTTAGGTTTCGTGGAATACAGATGCCACAATAATAGATGTAGCAAGCAACCTTTAAAAAACCTAGGAAAACTAGGAAAAGAACCTAAAGTTGTGAAATGACAGCATTATAAAGAAGAAAAGGGAGAGTTTGATAGAAACATACAAACATGACTGGGAAAGTAGCTGTGCAGAAATGAACTGGTTAAGAGGAATAGTAGGAGTAAGCAGAAGAAAAAGAATAAGAAAATGATCAGAAAAAAGACAGAGCAAGAAGAAACGATACCTGAATCAACACAGAAACTAAGACTGAAATGGTTTAGTCGGATTGGTCGAAAGAATGAAGGAGGGAAGACTAAAAAGAAATCACTATACAACTATGTTGAAAGGAAAAGGATAAAAAATACCAAGAAAACATGGATAGAAACTTAGAAGATAAAGCATGCAAATGAACTTCATCCAAATGACCAAGGCAGCAAGAGATCGACAGAAGTGGAAGGAACTCATTCAGACCAATCGTCCAACCCAATAGGGAACGGCGGAAGAAAAGAAAGAAAAAATAGGAAGAAGACTACGAAATGCTTCATTTTGATAGGTTTATGATCAGTGTTTTTTCTAGCCACCTTGACATTGGGAGGATTTTAAAATGTTGGGGGGCAAGATCTGAGTCTCCACACTTTGGAGGGGAAATTACATCCCCCAGCCAACATATACAAAAAATGGCGAGGCAATTTAAAACTTGTGGGAGGGAATTCTTCCCAGAGAAGGCCTAGAATAAACCCTGGTTTATGATAGTCTTGGCATGCGAGAAGGATACACTGGCAAGAAAGCCAGATGCTATCTCAAAAGAGTAAACAATTTGAGTCGACAGTAGCCCTCGCCCCGCCTCCAATCACAAGGCCTTGAAAGTAGACACATGTAGATACATTATAGCCAACTGCTATAACGACATCTCATGTGACCTGTTGAGCATGGCTGCATCCAAAGCTGCATTGTATCGTTTTGGTTTGTTACATTGGAGATGACTTTTCACTGCCCTCGACATCGCTTTATGTTAAAATATCAGATAATTTTTCCATTTCTAACAGTTTTTCATTTTAATAACTTTTTCTGCATTGCTTTTGTGTTAGCTATAGTTAGTGCTTATTCCTGTAGTCAGATAGAGAACCTGGTTTAATTATATTAAAATCGTCTTAAATTTCTTGATATTTCGTATATTATACATACTATTTTTCTGAAGATAAAAGCTTAGGGGTTCTTCATTAATTATGTCAACAATTTTTGTCAACTTTTGACCCTCTCCCCTTGTCAACAACTGTCAACTTTCAGTTACCCCTATAATTACGTCAAAGATTTTTGACCCCCCAAGATCAATGGCAGGTCCCAATAACAAGGTTATTATTTTTGCGGTGATGACCATTTTTCCCTTTTTTGCTCATCGAGTGACAAAATGTGGTGGTGATGACCGTTTTTGCCCTGCTTTTTTCCATTGTAATAAGTCGTATTCCTTGAAATTTCCTATTTTTTGATTATTTGAAAAAAGTTAAATTGCTGACGTCAACTTCTTTTGACCCCTCCCCTCCCCCTGTCAACAACTGTCAAACTTTTTCAAACCCCCTAAATTGTTGACGTAATTAATGGACAGCCCCTTAAGATAGAGAGGAGTGGCGACCCTGGAGTATGGAACCTGTCTTTGGACAGAGCACCTGAAGAGGACATACAATTTTACATTAGTTTTAATTTCATGGCCCTCCGCCATACACTTCCATAGCTGTTTGGCCTTTGCCGTCCAAAAGGTTGTCGACCCCTGGTTTAATGCATCACGCTTCGCTGTGCTTTCATACTTTAGTTGTGATATGCAGCAAGGCTAATTTGTGGCTGCCTGCCATAAGGGACGCCATAATAAATGCCTGGCAGAGCAGAGGCACACAATTATTAAAACACGTGCAAGCAACAACCGATAAGACAGACAGAATTTCAGAATGACGGAAAGCGCTGGAGAAAAAGCTACACTGTAAGTCGTACGCATTCCGCTCTCAGAGGCGGTAACGGAATCACCGAGCTATTTATTATTGTGCATTTTCGCAAATGGTTTAACGAAAAACCAACACAGGTCTAATTGGCGAAAGAGAAAGAATTCACGATGTCGACATTATTATCGCCTCTCAGTGCAGAAGTACTGACGAAATTTAATCCTCCTACTGTTTAAGCCTACTGGGGACCAGTAAGACTAATAGCCCAAAGCCTATGAGCGTACAGATTATTATACTATGTAGAAAAGGTTTAACTTAAAACACGTGTACCCGTAGACCTCTCGATTACGCTAAAGACGATACCCTTATGTTGATAGAGGCCCGCAATTTCTATGCATCTGTTATATTCGCCCCCTGTTAGGCTCAATGCAGCAAATGACAGCCAGCGATAGTCTCACGAGATCTACAGCTAGTTTCGTGACGCCCATGCCCACATGATCACAAAACTCAACAGTAATTTGCACCATAGACAACACTAACCAGAAACTATAACAAAGTAGTGTCTCATATAGCCACTAATGTGTAACGACATTCAATTCGGGATGGGATCGTAATGAAGCATAGTGATAACTTCTAGCTACTGTAGATAGCGGAATCGCGGGGAGCGTTGAAAATGCAGGACTGGAAAATGACGGACTATGAAAAAAGCAACCAATAGAAAATGCAGGACTGGAAAATGAAGGATCAAATCGCAAGGGTGAAAATGCAAGACTGGAAAATGAAGGACCAAATCGCAGGGGGTGAAATGCAGGACTGGAAAATGAAGGACCAAATCGCAGGGGGTGAAATGCAGGACTGGAAAATGAAGGACTGGAAAATGAAGGACTGAAAATTGCAGAACTAGAAAAAGTAATTTTAATTTCTTTATAAATGATCTATAAAAAGGAAATTGTTGACGTCTTATCTTGACCCTCCGCTCCCTGTTATCAACTGTATCAGCTTGCATGGTTTGGTTCACATGCCAATATGCTCAAACTGGATAAAACTGACTGCAACATCGAGATTCAGGGCATCACTGTACGTCCCTCCAAAGCAATCAGAAATCTAGGGGTAATCCTCGATGATGAATTGACAATGAAACAACATGTCGGACAACTGGCTAAGAGCTGTTATCACCACCTGCACTGCATTCGCCAGATCTGCAGGGTAGCGGGTAAACAAGTTGCCTTACAACTGGTCTCTGCGACAGTACTGTCTAGAATTGACTATTGCAACTCAGTCCTAGCTGGGCTACCAAAGTCTACGCTTGCAATTCTGCAGAAGGTGCAAAATGCCGCTGCCCGTCTAGTCCTGGACTTGAGACCTAGGGACCATGTCACCCCCGCGCTGCGAGAACTTCACTGGCTCCCTATACAGCTTCGGATTCAGTATAAACTGTCCGTGCTCATGTATGGGGCACGAAATGGTCTCAGTCCGACGTACCTGTCAGACCTCATCATACCACAAGCGACAGCAAGCGGAAGAAAAGGCCTACGATCGGCAGATTCTAGTCGATACAGCTTGCCTCGCCTCCATACAGCAATGGGAAGAAGAGCATTCTCTTACTCAGGACCGCTTGCTTGGAATGCCCTACCACAGGAAATACAGAACCTGGCGACAATCACGGCTTTCCGGAAACAGCTGAAGACTTACCTCTTTAACTGTGCCTACCAGGATTGACTTTTGTAATGCACCTGCTAACATTATTCATTTGGCACAGGCGGACTATAAATACCTAGGAATGAATGAATGAATGAACTGTACTATCACTATCAATATAAATAAAACATAAGCTGTGTATTTGTTGTTATTATTGAACTCCGTAAAAACTTTATAGCAGACAAAGGAAGGTCAATGTAACTCACGTATTCCTCAAGTTAGCAAAAAACAAGCATTCGTTAATCAAATATCGACACAAAATGGTTTTACATCTGAAGTTAGCAATGATAAAATGCAAATACTTTTTTTGTATCTAAGATACGTATCTAGATACAAGTATCTTAGATACCTAACAACACTGGAAATGTTCGCTACGAGACTAAAGACGCACTTATTTGACATCTCGCTTAAATGCAATGTGTAAAGCGCTCTTGATCTTGACCTGCTGTGACTATAGCGCTATATACGTTGGCATATTAACTAACTAACTGTGAAAGCAGGTCGTCAAAGTACAGTATAGAAAACGAATTATGCTACGCTTATTCTTATCCCCTTAAATTCAAAATTAGGCTCTTTTCCGTTATCCGGACCCCAGTAAAGAGATGGTGTAACTGGCTAGAGAGGCGTTAGGGTCAGGGTTAGGTTAGGGTCAGGGTTAGGTTAGGGTCAGGTTCCCGACCGAATAGCCATTGCACTTCACTGGAGTCCGGATAACGGGAAAGTACCCAAAATTAATTATACAAAATATTTTTACACGTTATATTTAAAGTTAATCATTCAAAGGCACCTCTCCAATCATAAACGACGACTTCACAACTGTAGCCACTATAATGCGTATTTGATCTGTACGCAGTGGCAAAGAAATGTCCCTTTGACTTCTCGAGCGGCCTCTATATACATTTGTGGTGGGTCGGCATACCGAATACTGAACCAATAACGCGATATTTAGCCTTTCCGATACCGACTTCGGTATTCGTAATACCAAAAAATATCGAAAACCGACAAATAAATACCGACATCGATTCGGTATTCCCCATATTATATCAGCGCATGTACTACTAATCTGCGTTTTCTGCGAATATCAGCCGACTATTCGAGTGTGAAACATGAGTTTGTATCCAGGAGCACAATAATGAGCATCATTAGCTTGTGTTTGGGGGAAGCAGTGACGTAGACTAGAAGATTTCAAATTCCGATTGGTTTTCTAACAGGAGCTAGAAGAGTTATTTTTAATGCAAGAATCAGAAATTGTAGATGTGTAGCTATAATAATATGGATTCGCTTATTGATTATTTAATAAGAACTTCTAATGAAGGTGGCTAATGCGCCTTGCAGTGTCAACTTTTCAAGTAGTCCATTGAAGCAACCAAAGGTGAGTTGATCGCGCAAGATTTAACCTATAGAGTTGTGACAACATCATGTCGTCGTATAAGCCTTAAAGAAAGTATTTATGTGAAACTTCTATGTATACTATAGGGTAACCGGAGGTAATGTGAAGTTGGGAACTACGACAATACAGTTGTAAACATAAATAATTGTAGCTTTCCATAGAGATGCATTTGTCTGTCTCATTAAATGAGAGTATATCTTGCAACCGTGAAGTTTCACTGGATGCATTAATTCAGACGACTGAGACAACATTCTGCAGCAATTAACGTCGGCAGCGATGATCTCATATGCTGTTACATCAACGTGGACAAAATACCGAGAACCGATAACGATATCGCGATATTTAGCCATACCGATATCGATATGTGCACCAAGTAATATGTATAGCACAGTAGCTGACTATTGTAAAACCAAATTACAGTTAAATTTGACTTGTCATGGGGCAGTTCGAAGCTTAGTTCTAGAACCCCAATATTTTTTTTCAAAAATGACTTATTTTGCATACTAACAACTTTTGGTGACTATTATATGTTGTTCACGTGAAAAAAATCACCCACACATTCAGGCCACCCTAGTAACTAGCCTATAATTGCTATCTGTCTCTAATTTACAGGATAGAGGAAATGCTTGTAGTATCGAATGATGAGGCATTTTCATATCACAAACTTTTAGTATCAGACTGCAAACTAATTAATGTTCGCACCCTACGCATAGATCAGTGGTTCTCAACCCGTGGTCCGCGGACCAATTGTGGTCCGCGAGAGGGGCTCTAGTGGTCCGCGGCGAAAAACGTAAATAAAAATTAGACATATATATTTTCCATGTGAAACATCTGAAAAGCGAGACGAGCAAAACAAGGTCATCAGCACAAAAAGGTTATTGACATATTTTGCGTGCATTCTGTGCATTTTCAAAGTGAAAACGCATGACAAGCAAAAAAGGAACAAAAGGTCATCACCGCTTTTTAGGAGCAGATAACTGCTCAATTTATCAGGTGGTCCGCGAGAAATTTTTGAACTTCAAAAGTGATCCGCGAGGCAAAGAGGGTTGAGAACCACTGGCATAGATGACGCAGCTGGTAAAGTAATGATTTGGTGATTTGCGTAGTTTTGAATATTAAAGAAATGGTTGAACAGGACAACCACGTTTGTTCTCCCATAAACGTGGCTGTATCATGAAAACGTTCCCAGGCCCTTATTTTCGAGGACAATGAATACATGTCACAGTCTCACAGTTCGCTGTTGTCAGAAACTCATGAATAGGATCAACAATGAACTTTAAATTTTTACTTAACGGACACGATAAAATTATTACCGAAGGTCATAGCAAGCCAATTACTGTTCGCAACTTATGCCTAGATACAATAATGTAGCTGATATATATCATGTGAGTAACGAATGCGACAGTGATAATGGTTGCAGGATAACTACGCAATAATTGCACGTTCTCTCTAAGTTAGTGTCAGAGGAAAGTGTTTGTAATATCATGAGCTGTAAATCTTCATGCCATAAACCTTTGATACAGATACTACTCTACTATACGTTAACATAGTAGGCTAAACGTCCTTCTTAAGCTAATTTTTAGAAATCGGCGTGCAATAATTATTGTGAAAATAATATCTGAAGTCCAAAAGTGATTTCAGTGAATCCATTTCGAGTGTTTCTCAGAAATTTCTATCTGAGTTTTGATGAAATATTCAGACACTGAAAAATAATAATATTCCTATTATGGAAAGTTTACATCTATTGTCGTATTGACAGACAAGGAAGTAAACCAGACATTGCTTGGCTGAGGTAATGCAGGGGTTGAGTTCACCGTCCTGGATTCAGTCAAAATCTAATCATAAGTTTTCATGGTTCATTCACAACCTACATAATTTTGGCTGAGAAAAGTATTTATTTACAGAAATAAAACCAGGAATCATAACTACGCTTTAATTGCAACTGGGGTTCGGCTGTATGAGTCGATACAACCTACATGCATGCACCATTTGGCTATAGCCACTTCAAACTTAGATTGAGCACCTCATAATAAGCATCTGTTGCCGTACTACACTCGAGAGCGCTATGCAAAATTCACGAAATTTTACTGCTTCTTATCTGTTTACTTACTTACTTACTTACTTACTTACTTACTTACTTACTTACTTACTTACTTACTTACTACGTATCAGACTAACAAAGATTTTCATGATGAAAACATAAATTTTATTCGGAGGTTAAGTGTTCTGGAATAGGTTTGTAGTCCATAGGTCAAAAACACAGCTTAGTTATTGCACCTATTTTGATAGCATTATCTATGTTTAAGCCTTCCGCTTCCTAACCTACATGTATCTCGACATACACATGAGGCTCATCAGTGTTTCTGTCTCTCGACAGGTCCAGGTATCCAGTTATTCCACTCTGATCGATTGCTTGCTTCTTCTTTGAGTTCCTGATATCCTTTATTCATCATCCACTCCAACATCATCTTTCTCGGTCTACCTCTCACTCTCTTTCCCTCTATTTTTCCTTCGATTATTGTTCTTAGTAAAGAGTCATGCCGGAGGACATGTCCCATCCAATTTCTCTGCCTTTTCCGGATTGTATCTATCAGGCTTCTTTCTTCTTCTATCTCCTTCATGACTTCCTCGATTGTCTTATGCTCTGTGTATTTTACTTTTAGCATTTTCCTCCAAATCCACATTTCAAAAGCCTCTAATCGTTTTATATCTTCCTTTCTCATTGTCCACGTCTCCGCCCCATACAACGCCACACTCCATATCAATGTTTTTACCAATCTCTTTTTTAGGTTTAGATTTAGTTTACTTTGCATCAGCTCCTTTCTCTTGTAAAAAGCTTCTTTTGCTATTGCTATACGTCTTCTTATCTCTTTATTGCATCTGGCATCGGTTGTTATCAGACTTCCTAGATAGCTAAATTCCTTCACTTGCTCTATGATCTGTCCGTAAACCTTTATTTCCACTCTCATTCCTTCTTTTTTACTTATTACCATAACTTTAGTCTTTTTTTTTTACACATGAGGCTGCACTCTGTGAATCTTAACTACGTTGTGGGCCAATAAAAAACGTGCCACTGTATATTTATTCATAATTTTGGTAAGCGTGATCCGATTTTCAAAGATTTTTGAATTATTTAGCTCATTTCTGCGCCTATTTCACCTTGCATATTTGCGGAAATTGCGGTGTTTTTTGGTTAAAAAAGTAAAAAGTGTCGACGAGCAAAAACGGTCATAAAGATCATTCATGCAGGTGCTGATCCCCTGTAACTCTCTGTCCATATTTGGAAAATAGCAAAATTTGCGATATTTGTGTGACCAAAATAGTGAAAAGTGCGGATAAAATTACCGCATATTCATGCATAAATCGCAAATGCGGAAAAACGACTGAAATTCGGCGCATTAAAAATGTGTTAAATATGCGATCGCACAGAGTTGTCCATGGGTTGGGTTAACCCATGGGTTGGGTTGGGTTGGATTGGGTTGGGTCAGACTTTCCATATTAATGGTAGGTTGGGTTGGGTTGGGTCAGAAAATAAGTCATGGTTTAATAAACTTTAATGTATTACAGTGGGTTGAGTTGGGTTGAGTTGGGTCAAGTAAACCAAAAAGCATCGGCATGGGTTGGGTTAGAGATTTGATGGGTTGGGTTGGATTGGGTTCTAAAAAATGGACCTTTGGACATCTCTGTGATCGCAAATGCGATCGAACAATCGAACATATCGATCGCCCAACCCAAATTGGAAGCCACAGAAACATCTGAACAATATTACAGTATAGCCCACATCGAGGAGACTTTAAAATGTTTTAGATGTGAAAATTTTTTAATCTAATATATGTCTGCGACTCGTGCTAATGCTGTCGCTAATAGTTTTTTTATAGGACCGAGCTGAGGGCTATTTCTCATGTGGTCCAAATCAGTGGCGTCATTTCACACTTTTCTTGGGGGGGGGGCGAGAAATTTTTAAAAATTTTCTTTTACAATTTTATAATTGGAAATTTTTTCGACTATTCCAAAAAATGCTGACGACCTTTTTTTTTTTTGCTCGTCATCAGTTTTCTGTTACGTTGTACCATACCAACACAAATACTTGACGACTTTTTTTTTTTTTTTTAGTCACCTCCCTGGTTTTTTCTTTTCTTATTGCACATTAATACATTATAAATTAATATTTTCATTTCCTTGGGGGGGGCCACGGCCCTGTTTTTGTTTTTTATTACATATTAATACATTATAAATTAATATTTTCATTTTCTTGGGGCCACGGCCCCCCAGCCCCCCAAATGACGCCTCTGGTCCAAATATCACACAAGTCACATTTATACATTCTCCAGAACGCCCAACGCCATCCTGAAGAAAATTCCCGACACGAAATACATGAATTATTAGTGACTTAAGGTGCGAATGATTAGACGTAGTTTATGTGTTAGAATTCATATTAAGCTTTCATTCTATGAATGTCTTTCAGTTTAGTTTTGACCGCCTTTAAGTAGCAGTTAGTTAAATTCTATATAATCACATATTCTCTTGCAGAGATCACTAATTTCTCACACTCTTATCCACTTAATATTTTGCATCAAATATGAGTTTGGCTATAACTTTCCAGTTGCAGTAGGATCGTAATGGAAAGCAACAAGCGTGATCTTTTGCTTGCCAACAATGTAGAAAAGTTGCTTATACGTAAAGAGATACCGGTGTAATGGAGCATCGCGTATATAATTGCTTACAATGCACCTCATATCAACCGCACACAAGCGTATAGCAGCAGCAGCAGCAGCCAGGTCTGACTTCACACGACCTAGAAGTGACGGTATACTTGCAAGTGCAATTCGAAGAAGGCAACATTTCGGTGATCGTTCGTAGCGAAAGCGATTACTGGTATTGGCTACAGCATGACTGAATGTGGACACTGAGTCCGCTGGTGGCATACTTATCCTTTCATTTAGGCGCGGCGTTGCATATCACGCAGATCACGCCAAATTTTTACGGACGAACGAATTCCATGCTTTACAAAAGCCATTCTTAACCACAAGCGCAACCAGATCACTCTTAGTGTTTTTCAAACTTTGAACCTCAGATATCCCCATTTTCGATTGCAGCTTAAAAACCCATGGTAAAGCTACTTTCCGCTCTGTATAAAATGAACATAACCAGCGAGCCATAATATGTAATTCGACAAAAGCCTTGACCCAATCGTCGTAAAGCCCGGACATTATTATTATTATTGTTATTACTAGGTGTTTACCCGTCAAAAATGACGGGGGAGATTGGCTGTTTTACCACCCGATTTTGCGCAAATGCAATAGCATTTTATGACGGGGGAGATTGGCTGTTTTACCACCCAATTTTGCGCAAATTATATAGCATTTTATGACGGGGGAGATTGGCTGTTTTACCACCCGATTTTGCGCAAATGCAATAGCATTTTGCGCAATTAATTGCCCTTAACTCGCCGCCTTTTCCTTCAACCGAGTTAACGCCCATTCGCATGAATTTTCTGAAACTTGATAGTCAACGTAAGTGTAATGATTTGGCAGTGTCGAACGACATGCAGTGCTTGATTCTCTTGTTTGCTGTGCTGCTTTTTCACTCCGACCAATAGCCTGCTCCTCATTCTCACTTGATTGTCGCAAACCTCGTGAACGCTGGACCTTTTTTGTTTTGCACGGAGGGTTAGAAAGAGGAATAAAAAAGCTAAACAATGGTGCAAACCTCATCTTCTTAGCTCTTATATAGCCTGAAATATAGCAAATTCAAAAAATAGGAAACTTTCTCAGAATTCAAAACTTTCGCGAAATTCACCGATAATACTTATGTTCAAACATTGGGGTCATCGGGTTAGAATTGATAGATCTTTACCAAATGTCAACCGATTTTCAAACTTTTTGGTTTATTTTGTTCCTCTGACATCCCTTTACAACTTTGCCGCTGACCAAAGTGGGGTTACCGTTGAAAATATTTTGCTAGGGGGCTTTAAAATGTTTTGTGGGAAGAGGGTGATATTTTAGGCCGTAAAGTGGACTCTACCCCAACATTTTGTTGTTTTGCACAGACGGTTAGAAAGAGGAATAAAAAATCTAAATAATGGTGCAAACCTCATCTTCTTAGCTCCTATATAGCCTGAGATATAGCAATTTTAAAACGTTACAACAATCATTTCTGAAGAACGCTTTTCCAAAAATTAAATCCCCAGTACGGTGACGGCGTCTGAAAATTTAATCCCCACTTGAGGTGTTAAATTTAAAAAAGGTATTGAGGCTAGGAAGGAATAAATATATATAATAACGGGGGCAGGGCATTGGGAGAGGGAAGGGAGGTTTGGGAGGAGGAAAGTTGGTTGTACGGGTTTTCGGAGCAGCGTTGTGTAGGTTTGGGAACGGGGTTTGTAGCCGTAGGTTTGGGAACGGGGTTTGGGGCCGGTGGGGTAGGGCGGAGCGGTGATGGGTTAGGGCCGAGGCGATTGGGAGAGGGATGGAAAGAAGTACGGGGGTTGGGAGAGGGGTGAGAAGAAAACGGGGATTTGGGGCCTGTCGGGCAGGGCGAGGCGGGTATGGGTTGGGGCCTGGGCGATTGGGAGAGGGATGGGGAGAGGGAAGAGGATGGGGAGAGAGAAGGGATTGGGAGAGGGAAGGAACGGGGGTTTGGGGCAGGGGGCAGGAATGGGTTGGGGCCGGAGCGGGAATGATGGGGGGAGAGGGAAGGGAACGGGAGTTTGGGGCCAGGGCCGGAATGGGTTGGGGCCGGGGCGATTGGGAGAGGGAGGGGAGAGGGAAGGGGATGGTGAAAGGGAAGGGAAAGGGGGTTTGGGGCCGGGGCGGGGAATGGGTTGGGGCCTGGGCGATTGGGAGAGGGAGGGGTGAGGAAAGAGGGACGTTGGTTTGCTGCAATTAAGACGCTTCGTTAAACGCTCCGTTGACTATAATACAGTTTTGATTAAACAATATTTGGTTGTCAATGACAACAGCGTCTTGCAATACCCTCCGTGTTGCCGTCGGACGGACATCGAGAATTATATAATAAGATTATTATTATTATTATTATTATTATTATTATTATTATTATTATTATTATTATTATTACCATTTGAATTTGGTTGGCATGTGACACGTGCTTCAACATCGTCACCATATTTAAACACACGGTGGCAGATAACAGACGTCAGCATTCCTCTCCCCATCCACGCGGTTTTACCGCATTCCAAACGCTCATGAAGCTCTTCATAATAATAGGACGCTAGTATCAATGTTTAAGGCATGGTTCAGTTGTGTCAGTATAAGAACGCGTCCGTCAAAAGACGATGGGTGTCTTTCTCATCTAAAGCGGCTGCCTCACTTAAGGATTTATTCGGCGGACTTTGTCGTTGATTTTGTCTGCAAACAAATCGACCGACGTTTAGTCTTGTCTGGAAGCAAAAAATAAGCCACGCCTACAAACGCTCATGTAGCTCACATTTTAAGGATGACTGATGATGAATTTTTCGCTTTATTATGTGGTTTAATGTTGACGGTTATTGCATCCGCACTTGCATTATCGGGAAGTTTCCTAATTATTACTGACATAAAGTTACATGTCCATGTGAATTCTTGTCCAACCACTATTTCTTAACGTTTCATGTAATTTTATATTATTTCTTTATGAAGAATATTTATGTCAAATTCACATTTCGACATTTTTCTTGTAATCTTGAAAACTCGCCGATTTCGCACGTAAATTCTCCGACAATGTGTTTCGTTGTTATTGTCAGTTGGCGCGCTGACCTTTGGACTAAAACCTGATTGGCTGAAAAGTCAAAATGTCCGCCGACAAATCCCGGCAGATTGTGTATTTACATTATCCGGGACTTTGTCGGCGGACGTTTGCTCCCCGCCCCGAACGTCCCGCGAACAAGTCTAGCCAGTCGGGCACCTGCCATTTGAAGCCGGCTTATCATTCAAGCAGATTTTCCCACCGATAAGTTGGCCGACAAAGTCCGCCGACTAAATCCTTAAGTGAGGCAGCCGCTTAAGCCTGCCACCGGCTATTGCAGAGTTGTTCGCGCATGGCAAGTTTGAATGCAATTGCTTTATAGCCACGACGGTCGCTGTTAAAGTCCTGTATCTGCTGCATCTCCAATACCTCCCCCGCGATCAGACCTACGGTCATTAGCCAGGTCCCTTCAGCAATGTCAATGCCCAGGGTGAATACCAGGCTGGGAGAGTGATCGCTTCGGCCTACGAAGGCAATCAAGAATAGACGCAGAGGACTGTTGTAGCAAAGACTACTAAATGAAAATCATTTAGTTGTCCACGGTTGTAGTAGTAGCTATCTTAATGGGTCCGCCAGCATTATTGCAGCCATAGAACCAACAGCGTGCGTTTCACCTGCGCCTGCCCTGTGATCTGTCGACAACAGGTCGGTCAGTCGATCGTCTGAGTCGAGCGGTATCTCGCACAAAGGCTTGTCTTAGTTTTTTTCCTGAAAATAGGTCGTCATGTAGTAACGTTGAATCAGTTTAGTCGAGTCGAAGAGAGGACTACGAAGAGCGCCCAGGACACTTGCCCAGCGTTTTCGTCGTTTCAGCGTCATTTGGGGCGGAATACTTACATACGGTAGCCTATACGGTATACCTTAGATAATTAATCGTTAAAATAATTAACTCTAAATGTTCTTTGTCTGCACTAATCAGGTTAATACATAGTTTAAATCGACATGGAAAATTCTTAGACATTTGCAATTTCGTTCATCGACTCTTTCAGACTTTCACTAGCAGTGTTAAACAGGAACTCATTCATCGAGATTTGTTTGTCAGTCCGTAAGCATCGTTATCGCTGCATGTAGGGGAAGAGAGTGATAAATACCGCCTAACATATCAGACAGAGACGTTTCGAGTAGCAAAGTCCACGGAAGAGTAGAACTGAAAAAGTTCAATAACCTCATCGTGCATATGTATATTCTGCTTAGATCAGGAGAAAAGAAATCTATGGACGTATTTACTTTACAGTAAATAACCCCTTGCTTAAGCTAGAATTGAATCCAAGATCTCTGTCACTGCTTCGTTCAATGAAACTCTACGGTGGTGTATGCGTTTTAGCTAGTAGGCCTAATAATACTAAGCCTGTAAAGAGAATTCTGAACTTGTATAGAGATTTTATCGTCCACTATATGCCCTATAACAGCGATCCGCAAACACTGGCCCGCGGGTCAACTTTAGTAGGCGTATGTCGAAATTTTATCGTCCACTGTGTCTATAATCTATTATATTAAAATCGTTATTCTGTATGTCTGTTACCTTCAAGCGTTCTGATTGGTTGACTATTGGTAGACGGTTTAGACCGTTTAGTCCTTACGTCGCGATGCGTTGGTGGGCGATAGGGATGTGAGTTAGGAAAATTCCGGAAATTTCCTCTGGAAATTTCCGGAAATTTCCGGAAATTTCTGAGGTACTTTTCCGGAAAGGAAAAGTTGATTATTAATGTTATTTATTATAATTATTATTACTGTTTATTATTAGTATTTATTACTATTGATTACTATTACTGATATCTATTATTATTTTTTTATCATTATTACTATTTATAACTATTCATTTGTTGGGCATTTGTTAACAAGTTAACAACTGTCAGTTGGTAGCGCTATATAATGTCTGAGTCGGAAGTCGCAGAGAACCAGTTACCAGAGTACGCGACGCCGTTTTGCTGTCTGATTTGTTAAAACTATAATAAATCTCGATGTTCGGCGAAAAATTAACGAATTGTCACAAAACAAAACTAAACACTTGTTTATTTTACGGTATTTACCCATAGTCTCACACTCTCGCCAGCACTCGATGCGACAAAACGTGAATATTCATAAGGTGAAGCTGGTTCCCTGAGCAGCAAGTAGAATACTTAAATTGGCGGGATCTCGTTAAAATATCGGAGAACCCGTTTTCAACCAATGTTCCCCCTTATGTGCCAAAATATATAATAAAACTTCGTTTTCTTAGCTGTGGGACCTGCGGTAATTAATTTTGTCCACTGCTGTCTGTTTACCTCTAAAAAAGAGAAGTTTTGAAGGCTTTTATAACTTTTCCGAAAGTATTCCGGAAATTTCCGGAAATTTCCGGAATATTTCCGGCCATTCTACTTTTCCGGAAAAGTTACATCCCTAGTGGGCGATGTTCGAAGACGACGTTGCTATTGGTAACAATTGTTCGTAGTTTAGCACGGTTTAGTCGAGTCATTGCAGCGTCAAAGGGGTGGGCGTGCGACGACGTTGCAACGTACATTTTAACGTACACAAAAAATACGTGTACAGCGTCACAAATGGTCACAGTTGCGTGATTTTAACGTACATGGGCCTAATTATTACGTGGCGCAGAGCTTGGCTAGGTGGCGTATGTACAGTACATCATTGAAACGTTGTTCAGCATGAATTCAATGATTGGGTTTTAGTATTATCCTGCACTGCGAGCGAAGCGAGCGCGAGCGAAGCGAGCATCTTTCTAGTCTATAATTAATGTAATACAGCGTTAGATCTTTGAAAAGTAAGCAGCGGAGTCGGATTAGGCCTACTTACACCGGTTGGATCAAGAAGTTAAAACTAAAACTTTCCACCGCTATCGAGTGAGAATCGACCTTTACCAGTGAAGAAAGATCATCTCCCAATACTAGTATACTGTACGTGTGTATTAACCTTGTAGATTTTGTTCAGTGTCGTCTAGCTTACCTCCCGATTGGCGTATTAAAAGGAATTTGATCGATAGCCCCACCATCTACTTATTGTCCGACATTTCGAACATTGGATCCTCTTTGAGTGCCATCCTTTCGGACCATAGAAATCTGCCACTTCTTCGCCGACGTACATAAAAGTTTTCTTCTACCTCCTTGATGATTCCATTGGCTTTTGCTGACTTATCTTGAAGGCGAATTCCTGAATTCCGGCTTGTTTTGTACTTATGACTGGCCTTCTGAAGATTGTTTGATAACTGTCGCATCAGATCACAGACTACGTCCAGGCCATTTACAAGTAAACATCCACACTCAATCTGACTATGAATGTTTACTTGGCAAGGCGATTGACGAAAATCTCTTCAGTGCATATTGTCTTCGTTAGCGCTAATGCTTTTAATTAATTCAATTGATTTGCAAAATTTAGAAACATCGCTGCTTTTATATAGGCTAGATTGCTGCATTAAATGCTGTAAACAGAGTCGATAGATTCATAATTCAAACTTAAAATACCACAAAAATATTGTTGAAGAGCCTAACTATAAAAAAACCTATAACCGCTGGCAGCATTGCAATAACGACTGTGAACCACCCTAAAATAGATATTCCCTCTCACAATTGGGTCAACTTCGTAAGGTTGATTTATGAAGAGTGATTAGGATATTAGGCAGTGTGATTTTTTATTTTGCGACATAAATATTCTGCAGTCTCCTAAAGACCAATACCTTTAGATTAAAACCAAGTTCAGTAATATAATTAAAGGTCAGGTCTCATTGTGATCTGTATGTCGTTGATGTTTAAGGCGGTAAGACTTTAACAAAAAGCTGAACAAAATATGTCTGCAAGAATTTCCGCACAAGATAAATTTTTACTAGCGTTCGGAAATGGAGAAAAAGAAACTGTCAAAGTGATACTAGAACAGAATCAGTTAAGCTACAGGAAAGTAGTTAAGCCGTACGACACCGGAAGGCTTGTATTTAAAGACATGAAAACCAACGTCATTGGCCTAGACGATAGTGACATTAGTTACGAAATTTGGCGTAACGCTATTGCAGAAAGCGCTAAGAATGGTGATCACGAGATGTTTTTGATCCTAGTAGATTGTGACCTGTTTTCCGTCGCGGAAACAATTGTTGTTATTAGAGATGCTCTCCTTAAAGAGCCGTGTATTTTGAACGATCTTCTGCAAACTGAAAAATTTTCAGTCAATGCCAGAGAAATGAATTCTAATACACTGCTTCATGCTGTGTGCATTGAATGTGTAAGCGGTCCTTATTCATGGCATTGTAAAGGTGATCATCTAAATGAAGAAATCCACGAGGCAACTGAAATGCTGCTTAGGCACAATGCGAACATGAATGCCAGGAACGACAATGGACAAACTGCTCTTATGCTTGCAAGTTTATGCGGATGCACTTCTATCGTGTATACATTATTAAAATGGGCAAAAGAGACAAACGGTTTCATCGATCTAAATGCACGAGATATCGACCATCAGACGGCATTAATGAAAGCAACATTCCAAAAACATTCAGACGTCGTTCGACTCCTTGTAAACGCAGGCGCCGATGTCAATTTATTAGATTCGGATTCACATAGTGCACTGCATTACTCCGTTACGGAGCAATCGAGTCCTTTAGACTATGTTATTTACGGCTACTGTTATGGCGACCTTGAAGAATATAATGCTATAAGAAAGATCAAGGAGATGAACATTAGAACAGAACATCCTCACCAAAGTTTTGGCAGGAATCGAGAGCAATTGAACAAAGACAGATATGAAACTACTAAGATATTGCTTGAATGCAAAAATATTAACACGAATGTTATCCTCTACAATGGGATTTCACCTCTCGACATGGCTGTCCTAGAGGGAGACTCACTTGTTTCGGATCTGCTTCAAGAGAAAGGAGCCAAGCTGTCTGCTTATCAGAAAACCAATCAGCAAACATGTAGTAATGATCTTAGTAGCAAAGGCCATAATATGCTACACCGATTAGCAATTTACCTGCAATTGATGCCGATCTTTTCTCTCCAAATCCCAAATGTTTCTGATTCATCCAAACTGATGAGTGATGTAACAGAGATTTTCAGAAAGTTAAACAAAGACATTCAGACCAACTTGATTTCTGCCAAAGACTTCAGAGGAAGAACAGCGCTACATTTGGCCGTCATGGGTGGTCATAGCGGAAAAAGCGATGATCATGCTATTCTTGCCACAGACACTTTAATTAAATTCGGTTGCAAAGTTAATGAAACTGACAATTATGGACGCACTCCATTGCATTACGCTAACAAAGCTGAACTCGTTGAGTTGCTAATAAAATACGGTGCAGACCAAAGAAAGAAAGACCACAACGGAATTGCTGCAATTGAAATGTACGAGAAAAGAGTTTTGAAAGGAGAATCAGTTTGTTCATTTCTTAATGAGAATTTCAGAAATGAACTAGTGCCTAAAATATGCAGAAAGTTTGAAACAGTTATTTTGCGTGGCCCGATACAGGCACTTTATTTTGATGGCAAACCACCAAGAAAGCCCATATATAAGGAAGAGCGACGCACTGAAAACTCCGACTTACGTAAGTCGGTAGTCAACAAAATCAGCGAAGAAGTCAAAGATTTCATGGAAGAAATTGCAACTGAAGTCAAAAATCAGGATCCAAGATTCGAAATCCAGATAAAACCAGTTGGAAGCGCTTACGAGGGAACTAAAATCAGCAAACCAGACGAATTTGATTTCATGTTGATTTTAACCAAATTCAGTGAACTGTGTGAAGTGCATCAGTCACCAGAACTACCAACAGGATATGTTCACCTGAAACGAAAGCAAAAGCTTTTCGGTGAAAGTAAAGGAAGTGAATTTGACGCTTATTTTAACGAGGAGACAGGAGTTCTTGATGCAGCAAAATTGATACACGATTTTGCTGTTGCTTTGTCAACTGTTTTAAGGAATTTTGAGTTTGTTACACGTCAACATTTATTTGATTGGGAATACGGTATGTCACTGCAAATGACACACATCTACAAGAGGATTATTTTCAACATACAAACTCTATCCTTGAGGAAATCAAGCCCAGTAGGCGAAGATGACGGATTCTCGGGATACATATCAGTAAATATGGTTCCATCTGTTCATTCGATGACCTGGTGTCCAGATGAAATTTTGCCCAATTTGAAAAATAAAATAGAAGATCATGGGTGTTATTTGGTCATAGATTATCCACAGAGAAACTGTCCTTGGATTCAGTATTCGGACTATTGCGCTAAAATTTCATTTGCTTCGTATGAGAGTGAAATTATCAGACAGAGTTCTGACAAAGCGAAACAAGCTTTTATGATAGCCAAGGAAATGCTGGGAGAACGAATCAAAAATAAGACTGCCTATGTTCTAAAGACATGCCTTTTATATTGCATTGAAGCCTTCACGCCAACGGTTGAAAAGGCTTCAGAACTAGGATTGAGCTTCGATGAATTAAAGTCACAATTCGATCAGTTGAGTATTCAATTCTGGTTGAAAAATCTAATGAAATGTCTTCTTCGTTTTATGCTGCAAGATTTTTGCCCTTGTTACTTCATGCCGACTTTTCAGGTGTTAAATGCAAGGAGGCATTCAGATTTGTCAATGCATATGCCTGTTGACGAAAGCATTTTAGTGTACCAATCTGTCTATAATTTATATCGTTGTGCCTCTCAAAGCGATGACAAGATCTGCTACAGAAGCCCGCCTATAAATTCTCTGTTTGAAAATTTTGACCGAATTGAGCTGATGACTGAACTTTCAAGCGCCATAAAGTACGTCCCGGTCAAAGGGGGAGGAAGTCGAGAAAAGTGTGACATTTTGTGACAGGGAGGCGGAAAGACCCCTGTGACGTCACACTTTCCGTTCATAAGAAACATGAAATATACGGTGATATTTTACTTTCTCTTCTGAAGAATGTATTCAAGTAGACGACGTCAATGGTGTATACTGTAGGCTCATCATCATCATCATCATCAGTGTTTCTGTCTCTCGACAGGTCCAGGTATCCAGTTAACCCACTCCGATCGATTGCTTGCTTCTTCTTTGAGTTCCTGATATCCTTTATTCATCATCCACTCCAACATCATCTTTCTCGGTCTACCTCTCACTCTCTTTCCCTCCATTTTTCCTTCGATTATTGTTCTTAGTAAAGAGTCATGCCGGAGGACATGTCCCATCCAATTTCTCTGCCTTTTCCGGATTGTATCTATCAGGCTTCTTTCTTCTTCTATCTCCTTCATGACTTCCTCGTTTGTCTTATGCTCTGTGTATTTTACTTTTAGAATTTTCCTCCAAATCCACATTTCAAAAGCCTCTAATCGTTTTATATCTTCCTTTCTCATTGTCCACGTCTCCGCCCCATACAACGCCACACTCCATATCAATGTTTTTACCAATCTCTTTTTTAGGTTTAGATTTAGTTTACTTTGCATCAGCTCCTTTCTCTTGTAAAAAGCTTCTTTTGCTATTGCTATACGTCTTCTTATCTCTTTATTGCATCTGGCATCGGTTGTTATCAGACTTCCTAGATAGCTAAATTCCTTCACTTGCTCTATGATCTGTCTATAAACCTTTATTTCCACTCTCATTTCTTCTTTTTTACTTATTACCATAATTTTAGTCTTTTTTGTATTGATTCTCATTCCATACTTTTCTGACACTTGTATCAGTTTATCCATTACTTCCTGAAGCCCTTTTTGATTGCTTGCTAGCATGGCCTGATAGTCTGCGAAGCGCAGCGCCTTTAGCAGTACTCCTCCGACTTTAACTCTCTTATCTGTATTCTCCATCGCCTCTTGTACTAATTCTTCGATGTATATGTTAAACAGCAGCGGTGACAGTGGACATCCCTGCCTTACTCCTCTCCCAATCATACACGATTCACTCAGTTCTCCTCTATTCTCACCTTCACTGACTGTCCAAGGTATAGGTTTGCTATCAGTCTTCTGTCTCTCCAATCCACTCCCACCCTTTTCAGTGCTCTCATCAAAATCCTCCAGTCTACTCTGTCAAACGCTTTTTCGTAATCCACAAAGCATATATAGATATTTTTCCATTTTGAAGTCTTCTCTCACTTAGCATTCTTAAGCATCCGATTGCATCCCGTGTTCCTTTCCCCTTCCGAAACCCAAACTGATCCTCTCCAAGGAGTCCTATTACATCTGTTTTTGCTTGTACTCTTTTTGTAATGACCTTGAGTATTATCTTCGCCGCATGGCATAATAGACTGATAGTTCTATGGTCCTCGCATTCCATTGCATTTACTTTCTTTTTAATCGGAATCATTATTGATTGTAGAAAATCGTTCGGCCATTCTCCTGTCATATAGATTTGTTGGCAGATTTCGACCAGTTCGTTTGTTGCATTCTCTCCTAGTATCCTTATTGCTTCTGCTGGTATGTGGTCCACTCCTTCTGCTTTGTTGTTTTTCATCTCTTCTAATGCGTTCAGAATTTCTTCTTTCATCAGTCCTGGTCCTAGCTCTTCGCTTTCAACTGTTTGCTGTTCCTCTATATTGAGTTCCGTTGGTTTGCCGTTTTTCAGATATAATTCTTCTATATATTCTTTCCATCTCTCTTCCACTTCTCGTTGAGTTGTGAGTGTATTTCCTTGTTTGTCTTTAATACCCGCCCTGCTCCCTTGCATACCTTCTTTTTTGTTAGATCTTTTACTTCCTTATATACTTGATCATGTTTCCCTTGTTCTTGTAACTTTTCTATTTCTTGACATTTATTCTCCCACCATTTCTCTTTCGCCTTTTCTGTTGATCTTCGCAGCTGGTTATTTAGTCTCCTATATTCTTTTTTTGCATATTCTGTGTTCTGCTTCTTCCATTTTCTTCTCTGCTCCATGTCTTCTATCATTTCACGTGTCACCCATGGCTTTTTAGCTTTCCTTCTTTTCTTCCTTCCTACTTCTTGCTCCAGTTCTCTTACTACCACAGCTTTTAGTTTTTCCCATCTTTCTTCCGTTGTCCCTCCTGTGTTTGTTGTCGTCACTTGTTTTTCGATCTTCCCCGCAATTTCTGTTGCCTTTTCTTTGATTTTATCTCTATCCCATTGTAGATTTAATTGTTTTCTCTTGTTTATATACTTCAGTTGTATTCTCACCTTCATTACTACCAAGTTGTGATCTATGTCTGCATCTGCTCCCGGGTAAGCTCTCGCATTTTTACACAATTTCTATATCGTCCATTTACCATAATGTAATCTATTTGGTATCTTGCTATGTCTCCCGGCATCTTCCATGTATATATTCTTCTCTTTTCATTTTTAAACCAATCATTTTTCATTTTTAAACTGTAGGCTATTGTACATGAAATTATATTACGCCAGGTACAGGGAATTTTCTGCTTCGCTTCTGAAAATTGAACTAGAACCCCAACTTCAATAAATAGAAAACCTGCGTGAAGTAATTTATGAACGACGCCTTATGAGTGGGTGGATCCGAGATTTGCGATGCACTTTAAGGGAAGGGGTTCGTGATTTGTGAAAGATTTTTCAAGGGAATGGGTAAAATTGCCCAAAATAGCGTGACGTATCTTTATGAACGGCGGTCCCAAAACTAACGTATTCCGATATCCCGTCGTCAATTGGATCCTGTTCCACACAGTGAATCACTTCCAATTCCAGTTCATCCAATGTCCGACGAAGAATCATCAGAAGAACAATGCTCTGACACCTCTCGATTGGCACAAAAGCCAAGCGTAGAACGTCGGCAAATATAATTGTTTATAGTGAAGTCTGAACTTTGGATTAACTTGTCTGCATTGTTATAAGTTCATTATTCTTCTTCTATAATTGAGATGGATTTATTTGAGTGGATATGTATCTGCTATTTACATGTTTTTAGTTGGTTCTTTGGATTTCTGAAACGTGTTTATCGTGAAGTCAGAATTTTGGGATTAGCTTTTCTGCATTTTCAGAAATATTCTTTTATGGACATGTAACTACTATTTTCATGTTTTCAGTTGGTTCTTTTGAATTCTGAAATGCACTTATCGTGAAGACAGAATCATGTGTTCATTATTATATGGAAATACAGTGCAATTGTCAACTCCTTAATTTTCTCAGTTGTTTTATTTATGATGATTTAAAGTTGAATGATTATGGAACATTATTGGATTAATGACAAAGATGTGACCAAGACAGTAAGTGGCAAGACCGAGACCCGAGACCAGGACCAAGACACTAACCATCAAGACCAAGACATTAGGTATCAAGACCAAGACCAAGACACTAGGGCTCAAGATCAAGACCAAGACAGTAATTTTAAACATCAAGAAAACAGACAAAAAAGGATTCGCAAATTTTTTATCAACATCAGCCATAAAATTACGAAAATTTGGCATAGATATATCTTTACAAACATATTGTATTATTTATTATTCATGAAAGGGTTCCCGCAGTGACAATCTCGTATATCTCCATAATTCGGAAGACATCTGCCACAGAAAACATTATTACTAACAGTGGAAAAACCCACTGTCTCGGTCTTGAATCGCAAGACCAAGACCGTAATGACGAGACAAAGGCCAAGACCGAGACACTGACCAGCAAGACCAAGACCAATACATTGAAAATAGTGTATCGAGACTGTCTCTAGACGTCACATCACTCATTAATGATCCTTAACTGATTATACTTGGCTAATATGGTGACTCATTGTCTATAATGTTCCTATCTGCTAGTTACTTGAGAAAGAGGCAATGCTAGAGACGCTTGGAGCGTTAAAAATTTAACAAGACTTTAAAGAGAATAATTGTAACTGCGTTTCTTTGTATTCATGTATTTTATGGTTAACTGTATATGGCTCTCTAAATAGGGGAGATAACTAAAAGAAATCTTCGGCATATTAATTGCCTGTCAAAATTATGACTATAAGTTATTCCGGAATTCTTCAAACATTTACATGTATAACATCCGTATCCGGTCATAAATGAATTTCATAAATACCTATAATTGCAATCATAATTTTCTTCCATTTATATAACCACGTCGTGATTGTCCGAATAAATACTACTAACTAAATATTAAAAACAATATTATATGCAATACAAGTATACAAACAGAAAAACGAGAATGTTTCACTGAAAAAGATCTAACTATTATGTATGTTGGTTTAACGTAGATATTTTTGGCTCTTTAATAAAAATTTCAAAGATGTCTCTGTCATCTGAGACAGTCACTTCAAATGGCAGAAGAAAATATCTTCATCTCCGTCGTCTTCAGTGAATAGGATCCACCGCGCCAATCCTTCCACCAAAGTGCTTCATATGAACAGCCTGAGCAACTCGATGTATAATAGCCGCGGTAATAGAGACCGTTGAGATTGGAATCATTGCAGTCGTCGTACCACCAGGCACCACGACGATTGACAGCGCAGTTTCCGCCAGTGTATGGGTCATTATCAGCGTCTTTTGTGGTGAACCGGCGGTCGTTATGGCGACGAAGACTATCCCCTAAATGAAATAAACAACACACGTCTTCATCATGCGTAAATCTGCATAAGTTCTAAATTGCAAAAACAAATCAATTTCTAATTAGGAGCAAAAACTAACGTAGACTCAACCTTCTTCTGCCAGAATGCGGCGGCAATTGAGTAACGGATTAATTCGCGGAGTAAAAAGGCGCGTTACATGAGGACACTGGCCCCGTATCATGTAACTTGGGACGGCGACCGACTTGAAGATGCCAGAAGGACGTGGAAAAAGTGGAGGAGAGCGAGTAACTCTTCGGACAAACCGACGAGTGGAACGCAGTCCTCGCGATTGGCGTAAAATCGCAAAACATCGGAAAATGCCGAGAACGATGACGAATCGGTGGCACGTACAAACACGTGCTGGCAGCCGTATAGGCGCCGGAACCGGAAATAGGAAATAATATATATATATTATATTAATTAATTTATTTAAAATGATGAGTTAGAAGAGGCAGCTGCATGTAAGACTGAGGAGGCGGTGAAAAACGAAAATAGGCGGAATCTAAGATTTGGAACCAACTAAGCGTCGAAGGTGAGCGCAGGGGCCTAAGGAAAGAAATGACAAACTACTTTGGACTAATGGAACTGCTTAGTCACGCAGATCAACGCAGGACTTAAGCTCGTTCGAGTACAGGACTTACTTTACCATTTTATGAATGCATGACCACAATTACCAATAGAGTATCGTACTATGTAGACTCCGATAAACTGAAAGTCATCTTGGAATTTTCTTTAAAGCAAAAGTTTTTCCAATCTCCGGAAATTTTTAGCGACCTCTGAAAGTCAAAATACTAAAGACCGTGAATAAACAGTTCCTTAGCTCTTAGCTAGCTTATCGTTAATGAAAGTAAAGTCCATTTTGTTGACCTACCTGCATTTCCATTATATCCTCCCACCGTTAGTCTGTATTTGTCATTGGATGAGCTGATACTAAATGCGGAATATTCTGCATATTTCGTTTCTCCTTCGAAATCCTGTAGATCAACTCTCAGTCGGTATCTTTTCTTTGATGTCAGTAGATGCAGGAACTCATTACCTGAACAATCGTTTATACTGAATTGTTGTAAGATGATCAGCGTGTAATTAAATTATTCATACACAATAAATGACAATGGAGGGAATGGATTGCCGCCTTTTCCTAATTTCTTATGATCACATCAGACGCTAGTCAAGCAAATTGGCGTATGTGCAGCAGCACAGAAAACGTGTAGTATTCCTATCCAAGAGTTCTTGATCCAGATGATAATTCAAGTATGAATTATCTAAAGGAGATACTTTAATGTAACAATGTTCAATCTGAGTTTGAACTTGGAAGGGATACGGGGATATCGATAATGATATTATATTTTGTCATCTTCATTTCCAAGTGTTCTAAATCCAAGCGAACTGCATAATTTTCACTCATTATCTTTTGAGAAACGAGTGTGCATTTAATAGCGTTGCTTACTCCTCTGTTTTATTCATGACAAAATGATGATGATGATGATGATGATGATGATGATGGTTATGATGATGATGGCTATGATGATGATTATGATAATGATTATATTAGATAGTGCAGATGTTTATTCATTTTTTGAATTCTATGCCCTCACAACGTGTCGTGCCAAGTTTTGGTAAGTAAAACCTCGGCGCTGGGTGCGTTTTTCATAGCGCACTGACTTATTTCCGATTCAACTGAGTTGCCCAATAGAAACAGAATGATAGCAGTTTCAGTGGACTGTTCTCCTTCAGCCTCTTAATGACCAAGGTCATCTGGATGCCGGATCTACTGCCAGGAGGAGTTCTGGAGAGACTTCGTTGATCTGTTCGAGTTTCTCTTTGATTGCTGTAGATAGGGGCTGGCCTCTATACACTGTTAGACTGCGATCAATGATTTATAGGAATAGTAGCCCAGGGCTGGCACTGAATAGCGGGTTTCCCAAAGGAATTAATTGTGTCGGGCTAAGAGATAAGACAACTTTCAATACATCGGCCTACAGTTGCTATGCTTGTGGAACATTTATTTGTAACTTATTATAAGTGCTGGACGAAATGTCGCGTTCATTTCACATAATTGATGAAAATCACGGTAATTCAGGACTTTATCAAAAATTCATGGAATTCGCAGCAACGACGGAAATCTCGGAATTCACGGTTTCCGCGGGTTAATTTCAATAATAACCCGATGGCAATAAGGTATGCAATAAGCTGTAGACATAATCTTGTCTTTCTCGCAGCTTCTGACTCTTCGCTAGTAATGATGTAGTCTATCAGGTTTTCAGTTTTGTAATCTGGAGAGGTCCATGTAAGTTTTCTGCACATTCTTTTTTGTATAAATTGAATGTTGGTTATACAGAAATTGCTGTTGCTGCATAATTATTCAAGTAATCTGGCCCCGTTGTCATTTTAATCTCCTTGTACTCCATGCCTTACTATAATTTTCCCCATATTTCTAATTATTCCCAAATTTTGCATTGAAAGCTCCTAGGAGAAAGAAAAGGTCTTGGTGTTTTTTCTATCAGGTGACAGGTCTATCAAGTATAGGCCTAAGGTCTTGCTACTAACAATTTATAATAGTACAATACATTCATTCTATAGGTTCATATTAACCAGCAAGACTAAGGTGTTTTGATTTCTATTGTTCATACCTAGCCAAAATTCTCCGCTCGGGTTTCCAAATCCATTTTCGTAATCCTTCCATCCGCGATAAAAGTTTTCCTTCCATCTTTTCGTCTTTGAAAAACCTGTGTTGTTAATTAAATTATTATCCAGTAATAATGTTAGAAAAGTAGGATGACGAGCGAAAAGAAAACGCAAATCCAAACAGGCGCTGGTCTTATATATATATATATATATATGTATAAATTGTATATATATATATGTATAAATTGTATATATATATCCATC
Organism: Metaphire vulgaris; assembly: GCA_018105865.1. Taxonomy (NCBI): domain Eukaryota; kingdom Metazoa; phylum Annelida; class Clitellata; order Crassiclitellata; family Megascolecidae; genus Metaphire; species Metaphire vulgaris. The sequence continues at coordinate 3,085,942 of CM030851.1, read as the reverse complement.
TATATGAGTAAAATAGCGAAAGTACCATATAGGCTACGGTGTTTGACGAAAATAGCGAAAACGCAGGAAAATTGTCGCATATTTGTGCAGAAATCGCAATGCGTAAGAAACGGAAGTAAATGCGGCGCATTAAAATGTTGTTAAATATGCGATCGCATAATCGCATTAAACCGGAATGACAAAATTACCGTCCAGCCGCCGTTTGCCATTGTCATGTCGCAGTATGCTTCAGCGTAGAATCGTTTTCCTTCATGAACGACGTACAAAGGATAGACTCCACTCGCTGTGTGGCCATTCGTCTTAACATTGGAACAGTCGCACACAACTGGATTACCACGACAATGATCTGAAAAGTATCAATATACTCGATCCATAGTCTCATACTGATTAAAAATTAGTGACGATGATTTACCAAAATTCAAGCAACAAAAATAGCAAATGTTTGAACAATTGCGAAGTCACGCGACATTTCGTAATGTCTACGAACAGTCAGTGTCCTATATTTTCTCGCAGATCTTGACTTATTCATCATTAAAAAATTTTCAAAATATGCCTGAGAAATCCAATATTCACCGATCATATTCTTATAAATTTACTTTAAAAGTTTCACCCGGAACTCTTAATTTCACAGCATTACAGTACTTATTGCAATGTCTTGGGATTTATTTGAAGCTCTCTAAAAGACGATTTCAAATAGATCTATAAACTTGCTTGCCTTGCAAAGTCTGATGAGCAGCAGTAGAATTAGATTGGTTGTTCATCATTTTCTGTTCTAATCCCTGGAATCTGCGCAGAATGCGTTGTTCTAATGCTAAGACAGAATCTTGCAAATCTTGGATAGCCGTAGCAACATTCATTCTCTTGTAGATCATTTCTAATCTCTGTAATCTCTGGTCTAGTTCTTCCAGTCTGCTCAGAACGTTTTCTTCTGACCCTGAATTGAAATCTTTGCAAACTGATGTCGTACATTGTCCACTTGCTCTCACTGTGTAAGAGAGTAAAAAGAAAAACGTGAAAACGGAAAGGCTACGCATGTTTCAACTGGAAATCAACTGAAGGCAAGCGCTGAATCTGAACACTAACTCTTAAATGGGATCAACAATGAACTTTATCGTTTGATGAACGATTATGACATTACCGGAGGCCATACCAAGCTAATTACTGTTCGCAACCTATAGGCCCTAGCTAGATAATGTAGCATATAGGCTATCAAGAGTATAGCGACTTGGGTGGTTGCAATTTGAAACCAACTGAAAGCAAGTGCAGAATCTCAACACTAGCTCTGATTTCTGTTAGATATGATCAACAATGAGCTTTATAATTTTACTTAACGGACATGATAATATTACCGAAGGTCATAGCAAGCCAATTACTGTTCGCAACTTATGCCTAGATACAGTAATGTAGCTGATATATATATCATGAGAGCAACGAGTGCGACAGTGATAATGGATGTAGGATAACTACGCAATAATTGCACGTTCTCTCTAAGTTAGTGTCAGATGAAAGCTTTTGTAATAATTATCATGACCTGTAAATCTTCATGCTATAAACCTTTGAAATCTGATACAGATACTATACTGTACTATACGTTAACATAGTAAGCGTCATTTTAAGCTATTTTTTAGAAATCCGTGTGCAATAATTATTGTGAAAATAATCTCTGAAGTCCAAAAACGATTTCAGTGAATCCATTTCGAGTGTTTCTCGGAAATTTCTATCTGAGTTTTGATGAAATATTCCGACACTTAAAAATAATATTCCTGTTATGGAAAGTTTACATCTATTGTCGTATTGACAAACAAGGAAGTAAACCAGACATTTTTTGGCTGAGGTAATGTAGGGGTTGAGTTCATCGCCCTGGACTGAGCCAAAATCTAATCATAGGTTTTCATGGTTCATTCCCAATCTACATAATTTTGCCTGATAAAAGTATTTATTTACAGAAATAAAACCAGGAACCTTAACTACGCTTTAATTGCAATTGGGGTTTGGCTGTATGAGTCGATGGTACCATAACTAAATCGCGGACGACAAAATAGCGGAGACAAAATCGCGGACGACATAATAGCGGAAAAACCGCGACAAAATAGCGCCGACGTAATCGTGCGATAGGAACGGAGCGACGTGATTGATTGATATGAAGAGACCTTATTAATTCTACTTTATTGATTAATATGAAGAGACATGTTTAACTGTTTAGTTTAGTATTTGCTTCTACGTGCTTGATTGATATGCAGAGACATTGTTAGTTTTTGCTTCTATACGTGATTGCTTATTATGAACAGAAATTTTTAACAGATTTAACAGTTGACTAATATGAAGAGACTTTTAAACAGTTTATTATATGCTTCTACGTGCTTGATTGATATGCAGACATTTTTAACATTTTATTATTTGCTTCTACGTGATTGACTAATATGAAGAGACATTTCTTTACTGATGTTAATGATTAATATAGAGAGACATTTTGACAATTATAATTGCTTTGGTGTTTTATAAATTTTAATAAGCATGTTAAATTGACAGTTGTGCTCTCTATCGTTTTTTGCTTCGCGCTATTTTGCGCTATTTTGTCGTCCGCGATTTTGTCTGGACACCTGAGTCGATACAACCTACATGCATGCACCATTTGGATATGACTACTTCAAACTTAGATTGAGCGCCTCATAATAAGCATCTGCTGCGGTAGTATCTTCGAGAGCGCTATGCAAAATTCACGAAATTTTACTGCTTCTTATCTGTTTACTTACTTACTTACTACATATCAGACTAACAAAGATTATCATGATGAAAACATGAATTTTATTCGAAGATTAAGTGTTCTGGAATAGGTTTGTAGTCCATAGGTCAAAAACACAGCTTAGTGATTGCAACTATTTTAATAGCATTATCTATGTTTTAAACTTTCGCTTCCTAACCTATCTCGACATACATATGAGGCTGCACTCTGAGAATCTTAACTACGCTGTGGGTCAATAAAAAAACATGCCACTGTATAATATACAGTGTATATTTGTTCATAACTTTGGTTAAGTGTGGACCGATTTTAAAAGCTTTAAAAAATATTTAATTTTTTGCGCCTATTTCACCTCGCATTTTTGCGGAAATTGCGGTGTTTTTCGGTTTAAAAAGTGCTGACGAACCAAACGGTCATGAAGATCATTCAAGCAGTTGCGGATCTCTTGTAATTCTCGGTCTATATTGGGAAATTAAGCAAAATGTGCTATATGGTATATATATACCGCCAGGGGCGTAAACTTGGCGTCAACAGTGGGTGGGAGAGGATGGAATAATTTTTAAAAAAGTTGACTCTAAAATATAAAAATCCCGCCATTTTGGGGGGATATTGCATATTATGGTGGAGACCTTAAATCGCCCATGAAATACGTCAATAACAAAGTAATCCATGCATTGTCTGGCCTAGGACTATTTTGTATGTATTTACACTTTCTAGTATACACAATATTTTTATTTATAACAACATTGAAAAAAATGCAAGGTCAAACAATACAAGCAGTGGCAGATCAACGTGGGGGATGACTGGAGATTCGTCCCCTACCGGATTTCTTATTTTTTGGATGTCAAAGCTATTTTCCTTGTCAACCAATTTTTCGGTAAAAGTGTAGTAAAATTAGGCAAAAATCCCTTTTGTCAGCCTCCTTCTTTCTCTCCTGTTTCTTATAAACGCGGCAGTCGTGTACAGGCTGTACAGCCACTACACCTGTAGCCGCTCAAGGCTCAGCCAACGCCCGGAGCGTCGTCCTCAGCCCGAGTCTCGGCTCCCGTGACTTTAGCTCTAAGGCTAAAGTCACGGTTACCGTAATTTTATCTCTATGGATAGAGTCGCGGTTACCGTGACTATATCCACAACGAATAATAGTCCCGGCTCCCGGGACTCTAGCTATATGGATAGAGTCCCGGTCCCCTAGATTCATTAAACACGGAAAACAGACAAAATTTCAACCTATAATTGCGGATTTGATTTATAATCGGAATAACATTTTATAATACAGTGCAGATGGCTCACAGTGTCACAAAGTGATTGGTTGGATTAATGGTTTAGAATAGTGCTTCCCAAAGTGTGGTCCGCGGACCGGTGCCGGTCCGAGAGCCCTTCTTTGCCGGTGTAGCATAATACATTAACTCCCATGTAATAATAACTCCCATCGTTATTATATATAAATTAATAACTCCCCGTCATTATTATATATAAAAATAACATTCTCTACATAATAATAACTCCCCTAGCTTTGCTAGAAGCAAGCTGTGGCATAGATGCAAACTGTAAATTTGTAAGATTTAAATTTGTTTCAAAACTGTGTGCGAAAAAGGTTTGATATTTCAGTAATTCTAAAAATTATTTCGTTATGGTTTATGTCGGTATATTTTTCTTTATTCTACAGTATATTGCTATTTGTCGTTATACCTGGACTAGTTGTTTTAGATTTGCCATTATTGCTCGATTATTGCCGTTACAGACAATGATTCATTAGCTACTGCAGGCCTTCTTTTCTCTCTTTAAATTAATTGAATTGACAATTCAATTGACAATTCAATTACTTTTGCTCTTTTTAGTATTTGGTAGCCTCTTATTCCTTTTGAAAAAGTAAAAGGGTTGTAACCATCCAGTCAGTGTACCCTGGATATACTAACTCGAATTGCCAAAGATTGTTTTGATTTCTTGGGTCATATAATTCTTCATCTTTAATCTTTCTCGCTCCGAGGATTGGTCGCACTATGTACTATCTGTTTCCATTGTTGCCTACTGTTAGTTGCCCTGATGGCTTGGTTAGGTTGTAATAATAATAATAATAATAATAATAATAATAATAATAATAATAATAATAATAATAATAATAATAATAATAATAATAATCCTGATAATGGCGTGCTTTGAAGCTATTTAGGAATCAAACGAGCATTGGTTTTCACTTTCAAAATATCCAGAATTGAATTTTAAAACTGACAAAGCCTAAAAGTAGAAAGAACTGCCTGTCATGAACAGCTTACACACTCAAATGGTGACTCTACTGTATGCTTTAATATTTACTATGGTAGTATGGTTTAATATTTAATAAAATCAGGCTGCTATGTATTATGGGAATATGGGTGCGAAGCTGCGAAATATGCAAATACCGCAAAAGCCTCCCAGCGTGTTTGTTTGAAATCGAAGGAGGTTTAAAGGGGCCACCAACGAAGTTCTGCACAAGCAGTGGCGGCTCTAGGATTTGGCAAGTGGGGGGGCCGGTGGGGTGGCAACTTCTAATCATGGGGGCCAACCATTTGTTGTTTAATGTATGTAGCATTAAGCATAGGGTCCCAACTGGGGGCCACTGGGGGCCAGGCTCTCAATAGGAGGGCACGGGCCCCTGGCCCCCGGTGGAGCCGCCACTGTGCACAAGTGCTCTAAAAACCTTGCTAAGCCACTGAATTAAAGGGCCACGAAATCAACACCATCGTTTCTAGCGGCGAAACTGTTACTTTGTTAGTTTAGTCGTCTGATCTGTGTTGCTCCGAGTCTAAAACCCGTAGGCCTAATAAGAGTCTAAACCCGTAATTACCAATTCAAGTCAACTCATTTAGTCCGACGACACTTTTCCCTTTTCCTTTCTTTTTCTTCGTTCTAACCATTTGCCTAAGCACAAGTTTACTGTACATTAAAACTGCGATATCCCGTTACTCCGACCCAATTGTACTTAAATTAGAGAGTTCATCACAAGGCACTCACGTGTTTTTTGTTTTTATGTGCACGGTATCTGGGCAATTTCACTCGATGACATGATATAGTCGCATATCACGTCATTTGAGTTCAAAGTAAGGCATGTGATGCCTATCATAAATAACATTGGTCAACAAATTTTATGCAAGTTTTTGTTTCCTCTACAAATTTTGGTGAAACTAATAGATTTTGACTTGCTGAACACACATATGTAATTAGAATTTCTGTATCACGTAAGGTTTTTAAGAAATCGACAATTTAGCATTTAGTATTGTAACGTCTTCTGTAACATACTGTAATCCTACAGAAGGATCTAGGCAATAATGACAAGACATGAGAAAATTAGAAATGTTTTGCTGTAGATTTTCGTTTGTAGTCACTGTCCAGTGCTTCACGTATCAGTGACCAACAGTAGTCTCCGAGCATAGACGGACTCCACTTTCCCTGGTAGCGTTTCTCGATGCTGGCAATGTCTTTGTGAAATCTTTCACCATGTTCATCACTGACGGCGCCGAGATTGTCCGGGAAGAAGTCCAAGTGAGAATGAAGGCAGTGTATCTTCAGTGACATGTTGCATTTCATTGCCTTGTAAGCTTGTAGCAGATTTCCAACTTGTTCAACATAGTTTGGCGCCTTGTAGTTGCCCAGAAAGTTAGCAACAACATCCCTGAAGGGTGTCCAGGCAACATGTTCGGCGCCCTGCAGAAGGCCCTCAAAGTGACTGTCCTTGAGCATCTCTCGAATCTGTGGGCCAACAAAAACGCCTTCTTTTATTTTAGCATCACTGGTGCGTGGAAACCTCTGTCGTAAGTATGTAAAGGCTTCACTTTCTTTGTTCATTGCTTTGACAAAGTTTTTCATTAACCCAAGTTTGATGTGCAAAGGTAGGAGATAAATGTTCTTCGGATCAACGAGAGGATCATGTTTAACGTTCTTCTGTCCTGGAACCAAGTCCCTGCGAGGTGGCGAGACCTTTGTCACATAATGTGAATCTCTAGCTCGGCTGTCCCATTCGCAAAGAAAGCAACAGTACTTGGTGTAGCCTAGCTGCAGACCGAGTAGAATTGCAACAACTTTCAGATCTCCACATATATTCCAGTTGTATCTCGAGTATTCTATGTGTTTCAATAGCAGCTGCATGTTCTCATATGTTTCCTTCATGTAAGCAGCATGTCCAATGGGTACTGAAGGGTATGAATTGCCATTGTGCAGCAAAACAGCCTTTAAACTTAACAGCGAAGAGTCAACAAAAAGTCGCCATTCGGATGGATTGTGCTTACAACCGAAAGCAGAAAGCAATCCATCAGTGTCAATGCAAAAAGTAAGACTATCGATTTTTTTGAAGGATCGAGTCAAGTCTTCATGCCGTTTACGAAATACTGAAATTTTTGTACCTGGAGAGAGCAGATTCCATTCTTGCAACCTAGATCCAAGCAATTCTGCTTGATTTTTTGACAAATCTAAGTCTCTATCCTTTTTAAAGATATGATTGCTGTCATACTCCGCTTCTGTGATTTCAACGTAAACTCTCCACAGATGTAGCAGAACGTGTCACTGCTATTGCGACATCGACGCGACATTTCAGAAACTTTAATTAAATTAGTTAATATATTCAATTCACAGCCTTTAACTAAACAGTTATATCTCATCAAATAGAAAGACTGCAGCTGCTTCCTAGTGCTGCTTGGTATTTATATAGGACTGCGTAACCATAGCAACAATACATGCTAGGCATGTAGTCTTGAAGACAGGTTTGGGCGCGTCTGGGCATGTCTGGACATGCCTAATTATATTGAGGATTGGTACTTGTACTTGGCCTTGAGGGTTGAGGCCTGCAAGTAGTTGTAGCTACTAGAAATGGCACAAACTCTGTGTGCATTATTTTGAAGTATTGTGAAAACTTACAAAGTTTAAGTTTTATCCGATTCTGTTGCTGACAATGTTAGTTGAAAGGCGTAGTAATTTTGAACCTAAGCGAAAAGATTGTTTGTTTGAGCATGTATTTGTGCTTGCTTGTACTTGTGTTTGAATGTAAAGTGATTGGCATCGGCCTTGGACTATGAGTGCTTGGGCTTATATTTGGTCTTGAATGTTGTGTGCTTGGCCTTGTGCTTGGCCTTGTGCCTTAGGTGCTTGTTAACAAGATTGCAAAGACGCAATGGACAGAGACCACATTGCCAAAGAAAACCTCGAATTTCACTTTGAAACGACATAAATTTAGGATCCAAAAGATTATTTTAGGACATCAACAAAATGATTTCTCAAAATTCTGCATAAATCGCAAATTGCATGACTCCATGCATTCCACTATGAGCAGTGGGGGAACATGACGAGCAGTGGGGGACATGGGAAATGCATGGTTTAATGCACAGTACTTTGCTTTAACTTTTAATATTATTTGTATAAATTGTCACACACCATTTATTTAAACCATAAATGTAATAGTGCAACTGCAAGTTGCAACAATTGAAAATCTGCAAATAAATTCAAACAAGTATCATTAACACTAATACAGAGTTGCCATGGCAGGAATTGACACAGATGTCTTGTCAGTTTTTTTGCTATTTGGTGCATCTGAGGCGGCATGTCGCCCATCGCATACCCAAGAGATGAAAGTGTATGAATCCCGTGTTGATTTCTAACTAGTGTATCATTTATATTCATGCACGAGAATTAAGCCCCACTCACATTCAGCTGACGAGATAGGCAGAATTTGAATTCTACTGAGTACTAAAGCAAGCACATTGCCGATTACTTTCACGTTGTTCTTGTACTGTCGGAACTGATCCAAGGCTAGTGACTGTTCTACTTTGCACAGTTCTGCTAGGTAAACTATTGCTCTGTCACCAAATAATAATAATAATAATAATAATAATAATAATAATAATTTTATTGTCTGGCCATGACGAAGTATGAATGGTTTAATTAACAGCACAGGTAAATTTTTTCAAAGATTAAGATAATTCTGTCCCCAGTTAACACCGAGCATCAAGTTTCATTCTTTAGCATATGGTCGGCGCGAAGCGCCGAAAAAAGTTTCTCCCTCTGCTGACGGTGAATGCATTTTCCTGTCAGAATCACAATGGGGACAGATTGACTTCCCTGGCTGGGATGTCAGTAGCCACCTCAGTGGGAGGATGTAGTTGGGCAGTGGAGGGAAGATTCCCCACTTCCTCCCTACAAATCGCGCCCTGCATACTACTGTATCAAAGTGAGTCAAATTACATTTTAAAATGATAACCCGTATTTTACCAATTTTCCTATCAACGTATCATTGTGAAGTCTGCAAAGATACGAACCAATCTAATGATCTAATAATTATAATCTAATGTGATGGATGCGACTGAATGCCTTTAATAAATTTCTCAATGTTTGGCTCTAGTTCAGTTGTTGCAACATTTAAAGTGGAGGGTTAAGCTTGGTCGCAAATAATAGTCTCATTCGGGCTCATGATAGAGAGAGTGAGTGCTCACACAAAGTGTAGCGACTCCAGCTCGCGGTCTCGTAGCGTGGCCGGCGGTCGGGCGGCCCCCAACGCCCGCTCGGTCTCCCGATCGCCATCTGCCGCCGACTCTGCCTGATCGGCGGCGTCTGTTTGCCTTTCCGGTTCTCCGACATCAGATGAGGTGTCCGCGGCTGCCGGGCAGGCCGCACACTGAGGATGGCCGCTCCTCAACATAGGGTTCTGATTTTCCTCATCTGACGTCTCTCTGTCGGTTCCGTCCGAGAGGCCCTTAACTTGGCTCCTCTTTTCGCTGGCCACCGCTTGGTCTTGGCGCCTTAAGCGATTTCGGTACATATTTTTTGTCGCCGGTTTCGACTTGGTGACGCGTCTCTTCATTCTCGGTAATACAACCGTCTTCCGCTCTCTTAAAGACAGGCGGCGTTGTCTATACTCTGTCGCGGCTTCTTAGCACTCTTGGTAACTTCTGCTCTCGCTTCTAGACGGGCAGCAATGTCTATTTGCTTCCTCAGCTCTTTCACCAAAACCCGAGGTTGTCCGTACCTGAATGGACTGTGATACACTCTTTTCTTTGACGGTCAATTCACCCAAACTGACTCCCCACGCCTTTACGGCAGGCGGACGTCTGTTTCTTCCCGTGGCTCAGAATTGACCTCCTGGGCACTAACGTGACCTCAGGTAGGCGATTTACATCACAGCCAAGTCTCACCTTCACGGACAGTGCGCTGAGACTCCGGCGTCACAGCGACTTTCAAAGACACGAACCAACTTGCCTTTATTGGTTTATTTTTATTTATTAATAAACCAAGCAACAATGAAAACAATGGCTACAGTGGCAACACTGGTAACACGGACAAGGACGCGATAGCTAGACGCTCCCTGGTTCGCCAAAATAACTAGCGCCACTCGAGGAGTGCAATCAATAGCCTTTGATAAGTCAATATGAAACGATAAGCTTTTAGCACTTTATCGGGCTCCAATGCACTCATTTGCTTTCAGTAGCTGTGCTCTGCTCTATCGTCTCACAATAAAAGCGAGGTGACCATGAAAAGAGGATCTCATATCAATGACTTAAATTTTTAGAGTTTTGAAACTTTTCGACGGGTACTCAGACGAATTTCGCATCAGTTGTCTGTATTTGCGCGTAATTGCCGTCAATAGGAAAAACTAGGAACCCACCTGACAGCGTCGTCCAGAGTTGTCCATGGGTCGGTTTTGTCAACCCAAACCCAACTCAACCCATCAAATTTCAAACCCAACCCAACCCAAACAAAATTAATGTTTTCTGACCCAAACCCAACCCAACCCATCCATACAAAAACGTGAAAGTACAATCGCAATTTTAAAAACATACATACATTCAAGCACATAAATAGTTATTTGCTTATTTCGAGTTGTTATTGCAACAAACCGGAAATTCATCATTCTCATAATTGAGAAACAATGCTTGTATTAATGCCAGCGTCGCCGTGATGTGATGCATTTAATTCAATGTATGTATGTATGTATTCGAAACAACTTCCATAGTGCCGTAACATAGACTGGTCAAAGAAGCACGTTGCGTCGGCAGCCTGGGGGGGCTTGACCCCCCCCCCCAAACCGCGTCAGAAAGTTAAAAATAGATGGAACCACATTAACAAAAATTTTCGTCGGTAGCCAGGGGTAACCCCCTCCCTCTTGGCTACGCTGCTGGACATCGATTCGCTTGATCAGTTTTTACAGACAAGAAGAATAGTTCACTGTTATAAGACTGGATGGAACACAATTACAGTTACTGAGAACACACAGACAAACACAGACAGACACACACAGCTCTAAAAGGAAGAAAGCAAGGACAAATATCATGAAGAAAATCTATAATTATATAGTAGAGATAAGGCATCCAACCTGTCTTTTGCATAGTTGTTCTGATGGAATTTCGATCAGAACAAAGCGACTGATTAATAAATTTATTAAACTAGATCGCAAAATATTTGACTGAGAAACATAACAGGTAAAACTGTTGTGCACCTTCCCACATGGAGCCATAAGCACGTGCTTAGTATGCTTAATGGTTAATCCAGCCCTGCTATTGTCAACTGGCCGTGGTCGGTTTATAAAAGGAATGCGTTAAAACAAGTCAGCAACACCCGTTCACATGATTTGATCTATCTGAATAGCTATTGTCCACTGTTTACTACAGACTTCTGAATGCACTGCCTACGATGGAATGCAGGCTAACGTATATGGCGCCATTTTAATGACATAATACAAGAAGCTAATACTTTGTCAACGCAGAAAACAGAAAACCTATATTTAACGTGGTTAACAGAATAACTGGTGCAGATTTACGAAACCTATCCCAACCCAACCCAACCCATCATTTTTTTTAAATCTCGACCCAAACCCAACCCAACCCAACCCATGGGTTAACCCAACTCATGGACAACTCTTGCGTCGTCCTTAGCGGTGATCAGGGGCTTCGTCTACGGCTTAATGACGGCCAATCGCTCCTACCTGCTGGGCGCCGCGGTTCAAGCGGTCTTAGCTACAACAGTTGCCGGCGGCCGCCTCTTGAGGCGTGATACAAAATTGCCAATTTTTCAGAGATTTTCGAATTTTTAGGACCAGCGCTTGAGGGCGCTCGACCACTGCTGTCCCTACTTCCCTGTATCAGCCGTTAGAAAGATAAAATTCGGACCCACCCCCTAGCGTCGTCGGCAGCGGCGATACGAGGCTTCGCCGACGGCGACGCGCATCGCCAACAGGCCTGGTATCCGGGCGCCGGTATTTGGGCAGAGTTTTAAACTGTTGAGCCACGTCCGCTTAGGCGCCGTGCAAGGAGAGTAAACTAGGAAACCCAGGCAGCGGGGTCGTCGTTATCGGTGGTAAGCGACCCCGTCTACGGCCCAACCCTTCGCTAATCACACCTGGTAACCGGGCGCCGGTGCTCAGGCGAACGCAGCGACTACACAGCCGGCCGGCCGCTGCCGTTCTCTCTCCTTCTTTCCATCGCTCCAACTGCCTGTTCCCTTCGTCAGCGGCCAGCCAGCCGCCGTCTCCGCTAGCCGTACGCGTCGAACAGCCAGACGTTGGCTGATTCGCGCGCAGATCAAACACATTAATTAATTAAAGACCTGCAGCGCGTACAAAATGTTGCTGCACGGTGCTGGACCTGAAACCTCGAGACCACGTCACTCCGGCGCTTCGTGAACTTCATTGGCTTCCAGTCCAGTCACGGATACAACACAAAGTTCACAAACTATGCACACTGATGTTCTGTGCACGGAATGGTCTTTGTCCGACCTATCTGGCCGATTTGCTCCAGCCAACATCAACCGCCATTGGTAGACCTGGCCTACGATCAGCCTCTACCAGCCAATACCAGAAACCTCGTCTTCGGACAGTCGTTGGGCAACGATCCTTCTCGTATGCTGGACCCCCATGCCTGGAACACCCTTCCACCAGCGCTTCGGAACATAAAGTCGCCCGCCGCTTTTCGTAAACAGTTTAAGACACATCTGTTTATTATAATAATGTAATATAATATTTAATTATAATAATGTAATATATATATAATGTAATATAATAATGTAATAATAATATAACATCGAATTAATAAGAGGATGTCAAGATAGAACAAAGTGCAAATCCATGGTCGCTAAAGTAGAAATACACAGCACCTAAAGAAGAATATAATATAACAAGGTTTAAAGTGGTTAAGGAGGGTCTACCCTGCGTGAGAACCACTGTGCTTATAATAATTGACATTAATTGTAATGCGCTTGCTAATATTAATTGATTAGGCGCAATATAAATAGGTAATTAAATTAAATTAAATTTACTGTTAAGTGAGCCCATGTAATACTGATGTTTACATTCATCATTAAATAGTCGTTTATTGAAATCTACTATGTACTTTATCGCTGCGGACTGGGATATTTTCAGTCACCGTAGAAATAGATATTATAATTTCAAGAGAAGCGCGTGTTCGAAGAACGTTTTAAGGCGTTTATTATCGCCCACCTACCGTTAACGTGTCCAGCTGTTAGATATCGCACAATTTTTAGTAGCCCAATGGATATTAATAGTTCATGGATTGTAGTGTATTAACAAAATGATCATGATCTAGATCTTTCAAAATGAATTTTAGTGACGGGCCTGTTTCTTGTGTTGTTCACAATTGTCTCGCGGGCCGGATAAAAACCTTTGGCGGGCCGGATCCGGCCGCGGGCCGCGGGCCGCGAGTTGTGCACCCTTCACTATCTCTACAAAGTTCATAAATTTCACAGTAATTCAGTAGATGAACAAGAAAAAGCATAACAGACCGGATTGTTTTCTATGAAACAACATTCACTATAACATTCGTTCTCATTTACAAAACCAAGTCCCTTGGAGAGAGGGAGAGAAAGAGGGAGAGAGAGAGATTTATGTTAGCAGAGAACAGACAGCGCGTAGCGTACATCCGGTTAGACAAAGACACCAAATAGTTGTCCGATAACAGTTGTTCGAATTAATGATTTAGAATATTCGAAGGACATTTACAAGCTACAGTTGAATTTGTATGCATTGATTTGCGCAATTTTGCTACAATACGAAATCTTCGGGACACTGAATTGTTCCGATTGTCCCTTCTTTTTCGGGACGCTGACCAAAATTTTAGGACAATCCGGAAATTATCGGGACGGTTGGCAACCATAGTATCAAACATTCGAAGCTAGAGGAGGGAATCAATAGAGAGCTTCTCTAGCGTAATAAGCTAGGTTGTTAGGGGCTATCCATAAATGACGTCACGCGATTTTGGCAGTTTTTTACCCCCTCTCCTCGTCACAAAAGTCAGACACTCCTCAAATATGACGTTATAACGCGTTAACCCCTCCCGTCATTTTGTCATCTTTCCAATGTCAAAACTAATGTTTCGATTGAAAATATTCATTATAATTATTATAGTTGAAACAATATTCAGAAACTTGTTCAAATTCTTTTTTAAAATGAAGTATAAAACTTACAAGTGCAAAATAGCATTGCGTTATTAATAAAAAATATTTAGTATTATGTGGCGTCACATTTCTGGAAACCCCCGTCCTCCGTCGTCACCCATCGTCACAAATGTTTCAATCCCTCCCCATAAGTGTGACGTCATTTATGGATGGTCCCTTATTACTTTTAGCCGATAGCGCTAAAACGACATTTTTGGTGTTTCAATGTCGTCGAGAGACACTCGCTTGGCCTCTGGCTCCGGGCAAAAGCTGACCCTGCCGGGCAAGTGAAGTGTGCTCACTCTCCCAGGATGGCTGGCCCGACGCGGTGCGTCACTCGGTCAGCCTGCCTGTACTACTCTCTCAGGCTGACTCTCTCTGTTCTACGCTAAGAACGCGTGGTCGTCCGCCCTAAGCTTTTTGGCTTAGGATTTCTATACCTTTCAGGCCTTCCTATCTTGCTCTACAGTATACAGTATACAGTACCTCTGGTACCTCGCCTCTTACAGCCCTTCTTATATATATATATATATCTCTCTCTGGTACCGTCTTATCTCTGGTACCTCTCTTTCTTTACCTCTTGGTACAGACCTTACTAACGTCCGGTACCGTTGGTACCACTTAGCCTCTGGCACCGAGTCCTCGGTACCGACCTCTCACACGGTACCACTCACTGCTCTCTTGGTACCACGTCCTAACTTACGACGCCTAGCCTTTCTCTCTCTTGGTACCCTTAGTACTAATCTTCTCCAACCGTATGTACCGCTAGTACAGAAGCGGATCTAGGGGGTGCCGGGGAGCACAGATGTCCCCGGGCGCCGAGGCGAGGGTGGCGCCAAAATTGGTTTAAGGCAATGAGTTCCGCCACCGGTGATGCTTTTTTTGCTTGTCAGGGTATTTGCAAAGTTGAATAAAGGGGCGACAAATGGGCAGAGCGGCGCCCTTTTTGGCTTCTTAGGATTTTCGTCAAGTTGAGGTGGCGCCACCAGTATATTTTGTCCCCGGACGCCGGGCACCCTAGCTCCGCCCCTGCGCTAGTACCACCTACTTTTTTCAGCCGGGCCTCTGGTACCGCTTCTCTTCTCAGCTGGTACCTTCTTTCCACCGTCGGCACCGTTTGTACCGGTATAGCTTCCTTCTCTTTATCCGTCGGTACCGCCTGGTATCGCTATCTACAAGGAAACTCACGGTCTCTTCCCCTTCCCGAACACACGCTTCCCTCAGCTATCGGCCCTGAGCATTGAATCGGCTCTCCTTTTACAGAACTCGGTAGCCATTAAAACGGTGGTGTCTAAAACCTAAATCGTTCCTTCCTTATATCTCACTGTCGACTGACGCTACCTACCGAATGATCCTATCCCTCGCTCGCTATATCTTTTTAGCAATTACCTGACTAGTGATTATTATTTTTATTATTGGGCTTCATATTTAATCGAATTCTATTATTAATCGTTTTATTAACTTATCTGTGATTTCTCTACAGTATCTGCTGGGTTGTACTACGATCTTTCCTGTTCTCCACTCAAGATATCATAGATTGCACCTCTCAACCTCTCCCGAAAAGGTAATAATTATTCCATGAAATTCCATGAAATTTCCTATTTTTTATCATTTGTATAAAAAGAAATTGCTGACGTCAACTTCTCTTGACCCCCTCTCCCTGACAACAACTGTCAAACATTTTCAAACCCTCTCCCCTATTTTGTTGACGTAATTAATGGAAAGCCCCTAAATACTGTACGTGAGGTTGGAGACAGGGCGGCTGCATGGCAAGGAGGTGTCTAATGACGTATTCTTGATGACCGGTGTAATCAAGGAATTTTTCAGCGTGTAGGAAATTCACCAGTTTTAAGATCCACATTCGTAATATATGTGATGTCAGTATCAGTGGCGGTTCCAGGATTTGACAAGCGGAGGGTTGGGAGGTTGGGGTGGAAACTTCTAAGCATGGGGGCCAACTATTGTTGCTAGATTTTCAGTAGTAAGTATAGGGTCCCAACAGGAAGGGCCACTGGAGGCCAGGCATTCATTATGGGGAGGCACGGACCTCCGGACTCCTATGCGGAGCCGCCACAGGTCAGTATATGAGCTTAGATGGTCTGTCTGCCTCAGCAGCTAAGTATAGGCAGAACGTAAGTAGAAACTACGCTGTCTAGCTGGGGATGGTTTGGACAATGTAGAAATGCCAGGAGGCCAACAGGACACGGAAATGAAATTGAAAAAAAGATTTAATCAGAATTTTAAAGGAACTGTTGCTGTTGAGCTTTTCTGGAGTCGCGCGTTTGGTTCATTACTCCATAAAGCGTTTTTCTTCTTCAGCTAGAGTACTAGATATAACCATATGCATGTGAAAATTCTGAATAGGGCCTAAATCAATTAACTAATGAGAGAGAGAGAAAGAGAAAGAGAAAGAGAAAGAGAAAGAGAGAGAGAGAGAGAGAGAGAGAGAGAGAGAGAGAGAGAGAGAGAGAGAGAGAGAGAGAGAGAGAGAATACATGCAATATAACATTCGAACAGGAAACGAGAAAATTTCACGGAAAACACAATTTAACAAATACATATGCTCAGTTACAATTATCTTTCTTGTCTCTCCAATTAAAATTTAAAAGGATCTATTAATGTCATCTGCAGCAGTCACTTCAATTCGCCAAAGGAAATATTTTCATCTCTGTCGTCTTCAGCGAGTAGTATCCAACTTGCCAATGATCCCATTCAATTCCTTCATATCCACAGCCTGAACAATTAAAACGGCCTATTTTCGTATAATTTCCGCGTAGATAGAGACCGTTGAGATTGGAATCGCTGCATTTTTCGTACCACCAAGCTCCACGACGAAACACAGCGCAGTTTCCTCTAGTGTCTGGGTCATTATCAGCGTCTTTTGTGGTGAACTGTTGGTTGTTTTGGCGCTTAAGACTATCTCCTGAATTAAATAAATATGACAATACTTCACAATGCGTAAATCTGCATCTGAATAAGTTCTTGTGGCGATATAAAGAATATGCAACAAGCGTGCCTGGCCCTTCTCTGATATTGATTGTTGGTATTTCTGTTATTAAGAGAGTTAGGCCAAACAGAAGGTGGACTGATGATCTAGAAGAATGGACAAGAATAACAACAGCAACAAAGGCATCTAAAGATCGACGCTTGAACTGCCTCGAAACGCCTGATTCATGATGTCGTCTCATCTTCATCTATTGTAGAAAAGAGGAACTGATGACGTGGTGCAGAGATACAGGAGCAGCATCGAGTCTTTGCAGTATCAGAAAATTCAAGGCACTTTCCAGAGAATTTCATTCAGACAATTACAGTTGAAATTTTTAATATATGAAACATAATTACATTGATCAACTCTAACTAAATAGCATTTGTGTGGGAGGCTGTCAAGACCTTGTGTATGGGCGACTCAGCGCAAATGAACGGAATGCAATGACTCTTGACCGGCAAATTTGAGGATTTCGCAAAATGCTGTGACACTAATCTTAGATTCGTTGATTTGATTTTACTTTTGAGAGGGATTTGTAAACTAAAGCAAATCTAGATTCGCTCACAGAACCTCTTCTTGCTGTCATAAAAGTCTGCATCATCATCATCATCATCATCATCATCATCATCATCATCATCATCATCATCATCATCATCATCATCATCATCATCATCATCATATCAAAGAACGAATGGAAGTAATTACTGCCTCAGCCGTGTCATTGCTAAAGGATATTTCTCGAATTATTTAAGCACATACAAAGGGCAATATCTTAAAATCTGCCAGTGAGATAAGCTTACTTCCTCAATATTTGCACGCTCGTAGTAATATTGTAATGAGACTCTAATTATTAATAATTATTAATAATTATTTCTACTTTATGAATTATTGAAATGGTTTATGTTTTCCTCTTTTCTCTTTTCTTTTTCTTTTCTTCTTCCTCTTCTTCTTTTTTGTTCTTCTTCTTTTCTTCTTCCTTTTCTTCTTCTTTTTTCTTTCCGTCGTTCCTATTGGGTTGATCGATGGGTCTGAATGAGTTCCTTCCACTTTTGTCTATCTTTTGCTGCCATGATCATTTGGATGAAGTTCATTTGCATTTTTTCTCTTTTAAGTTTTCTATCCATGTTTTTCTTGGTCTTCCATTTCTCCTTTTCCCTTCAACATAGTTGTATAGTGCTTTCTTTGGTATTCTTCCATCCTTCATTCTTTCAACATGACCAAACCATTTCAGTCTTTCTTTCTGTATTGATTCAAGTATCGTTTCTTTTTGCTCTGTCTTTTCTCTGATCACTTTGTTTCTTATTCTTTGTCTTCTACTTACTCCTGCTATTCCTCTTAACCAGCTCATTTCTGCAGTCCTTAATCTTCTTTCATCCTTCTTCTTTATGGTCCAGCATTCTGATCCATATAATATAGTATTGGTTTGACCAGTGTATTATATAGCTTTAGTTTTCTTTTCAATGATATTTGTCTTTCCATATATTCCGAAGTTTTTAAAATGCTACACTCGCCAGTCCAATTATTCTTATTATGTCTTCTTCATTTAATCTACGAATTTTGGTACTTATTCTCAGTGGCGTTCACTTTTATGAAATTGCGATAACCTTCTTTTGCTTGTCAAGAATTTTAGGAAGTTGTGATGACCTTTTTTTCTTGTCGATAAATTTTTTTAGTTGCTAGATCTTTTCGGAGGCGGTGTCGTATAAATTTATTTCCGGCATAAAATGTTTTCCTGGGCGGGGCCTTCGGTTGCTAGGGAAATAAAATTATGCGGCATGCGTATAAATTTATTTTCCGTATAAATTTATTTCCGCCTATCAACATAACATCTAAAAATAGCTTTAATCACTTTAATGCATACGGTTGGTAGCAGGTAATAACTTTATTTAATACATATAACTATATAGCCTGCTGTTGGTGGGGAAATAAAATTATAACTGGTAATAAATTTATTTACCATCTATCTATACCAGTATCTAGCATTGGTTGGAAATGAAATGATATCCTATGGGTAATACATTTATTTCCTAGGAAATAAAATTATAGCCGGTTATAAATTTATTTCCTATCTATCTATACCTGTATATAGCATTGGTTGGAAATGAAATCATATCCTATGGGTGATAAATTTATTTCCTAGGAAATAAAATTATAGCCGGTTATAAATTTATTTCCTATATATCTATACCTGTATATAGCATTGGTTGGAAATGAAATCATATCCTATGGGTAATAAATTTATTTTATAGGAAACAAATTTATTACCCATAGAACATGATTTCATTTCCAACCAATGCTATACACAGGTATAGATAGACAGTAGACTAGAAAATAAATTTATAACCGGCTATAATTTTATTTCTTAGAAAATAAATTTATTACCCATAGGATATGATTTTATTTCCAACCAATGCTAGATACTGGTACTGCTATAGATAGATAGGAAATAAATTTATAACCGGCTATAATTTTATTTCCCGACCAACTGTATGCTATGTAGTTGTGTGTAGATAGGTAGGAAATAAATGTATTACCCATAGGATATGATTTCATTTCCAACCAATGCTATACACAGGTATAGATAGACAGTAGACTAGGAAATTAATTTATTACCGGCTATAATTTTATTTCCTCAACAACAGTAGACTATATAGTTATGTGTAGATAGGTAGGAACGTTTAGTCCTTAAATTCTTTCCAACTGATCTGGTATCGCTGAACAATTATATATACAGTTCAGGCGCCCATAAAGTATATTTTTCCTCAATGGATAATGCACATTTTCTAGTTTTTACATATACCGCAATTAATTGACCTGGCTCTAGTTCAATTTGGGGTTTGTGCGCCATCGGCTGAAGCTCTGGGCATTATGATGATGATGATGATGATGATAATAATAATAATAATAATAATAATAATAATAATAATAATAATAATAATAATAATAATAATGTGATTTTAAGTGGTTTCTGAGGCTAAGCAAGCCTGTGTGAAAACCACTGATATGATTGTGGCGCCGTAGAAGTTAATTGACAAACCATTGAATGTACGAGGATGAGTAACAAAAAACCATTGCAGAACAATATAACAGTGAGCGTAGTACAACATTTAACAGCAAGTGATTATTGCAATTTATATGTCATTAAATGTAAACTTGAAACTACTTTGTCAAAATCGCGATTGACCGAATTCGAAAAACAAATGTTAGATAGGACGACTGTGATTGACTCTCATCGGCAGCCAATCGCCGTGGTTATAGGTAATGAATATTTATGAACTTGTGTATATGCATGAGATTTGCATATGTGTTATGCCTCATGGCTCCGCCCATATAATTGCTTCAAGCATTGCCATTGGTTGCCTGCAAAGAATTCGTAAGGAGGAAATACAATTATAGTTGTCGTTGCTATGGGAAGGCGGTTCTTATCTTGATTGACAGGCTATCTGCCGACCAATCAAAATTTGACCAGGAAATAACTTTATGGGGGAAATAATTTTATACGACAGGGGCACTTTTTCGCCTCAGGCGGCACTTTGCCTCGCTACGGCACTGCTTATAGCCTTATACTATTACTTCATCCTTTAGCTTTAGGTTTATTCCTCCTCCTTGCTACCCATGACCACTCCTTTAGTTATTTTGTTTATTTATTTTTAGTCCCACTACTTCTCCGGCCTTGTTTATTTCTTTAAGCTTGGTTAATGTTTGTAGGCGATCTGCCTTTGTTGCGACCACACCTATGTCGTCTGCAAACCTTAAATTATTTATCGTTTGTTCATATATCTTTACTCCAGCATTTTCTTCGTTAGTGTTGTGTACTACTTTTTGCATTACCACATCTAGTATTATATTGAATTATGGCAAGCACCAAGACACTACTGCACTCTAATCCATGTAAAGTCTCTTTTGTTTACCTACCTGCATCTCCAGAATATCCTTCCACCGTGAGTCTGTATTTGTCCTCAGATGAGCTGATGTTGAATGTGGAATATTCTGCAAATCGCTCTTCTCCTTCGAAATCCTTCAAATCAACTCGTAATCGATATCTTTTCTTTGATGTCAGTAGATGGAGAAAATTATTACCTAAACAATAGTTTATGCTTCACTTTGGCTTTACCAATCATTGTCGTAATTGCAGCTAATTATTCCTAGCCATTGCATGTTATGCTGAATATAATCGCTAAGACATAGAAGAAATGAATTGATGTCATTTTCTATGAGTACAACAGACGCTAGTCAAGCAAAATGAATCGTGCTTTACATAAAAAACGTATTGTACAGTATTCTTCTTTAAGAATTGTTATTTCGTGCCATATGACAAATATTCATATACAAGTCATTTAAAACAGAGTAGCAGGATATAGAAGAGGCCTCGGTTTTTGACCTCGATTGGTCATGAGTTTCGCACAAAACCCATGAAAAATATCATTTTGAACAGTAAGGTGATAACCGATATGATGTCGCGTAGTTTGAAATTGTGTTCCAAATCCAAGATTTGAATCTAATATTAAACTACATTTTCATGACGCTTCTCCAAGCCTTTAGTCGGAACTGGAAATGGAGATATGTGAAAGTCTTAGTGCCCCGCTGTTCCGAAATCCTGGCTAAGCCAATTATTATAAGGCCTCATTAATAATCTTATTCCCCCTCCTTGCTACCCATGACCACTCCTTTAGTTTTCCAGCAGCAGATAACACTGGTCTACATTTGGAAAATAAAATTCTGCTGACTTAAGTATTTTTTCTGGTTTTACCCAAATGAGAGGTGCTGATTCCAGATATATGAAGTCAAACACTATGCAATACGTCAAAATGTTTCGCAAATAAGCACTGCTTTATTGAAGGTGTTAAAGTCAAATATCAGAGATAATAAGAAATTCCGACGAAGCGATAACACGAAATATATTTTATTCAAGCAAAAAGCGAGTCTGTCGTCTAACCAAGAGCGCAATAAGAGCAATAGCAAGTTGTTTAAATTTTAATTTTGAGGCAGTAATCTTCTCTTTTTGGATGCTCTGGTATAGTTATGATCACAGTTGTCACGCTGTAAACACCAGCAGTAGTCTGCCATCGTGTTTGAGTTCCATCTGCCTTGATAGCTACATTCCATTGTCTTGATGTCTTGATGGAAGCGTTCTCCTTGTTCTACACTCATAGCTCAAAGATTTTAAGGGAAGTAGTTCAGGTGGCTATGAAGGAAATGTAACTTGACACTCATGTTTGCTCCCAGTCTTCGAAAAAAGTCAACAGGTTCTTTTCCTTCAGCCTTCAGCCCAGTAACTCTGCTGATGACTTTGGCAGATCAGGATCTCGCACAAGATCATTCAACTCAGCTTGATTGAATGGTTGGCGCATTCCAACTTCTGGGGCCACGAAATCTTCGTCATCGGTGTCTTTTGATACATTTCACTTACAGAATTAATCGCCGTCGGAAACTTTCAAAGTTGTACAAATAGGAACAGGAACTTCGTCACAGTGAGCAACCAGTCTCAGAGCAGTGGGGAGTTTTGGGTACTGGATGGAAGATTTTGTCTTTGTGGACATGCCTGCAATATTTACCAGGCAGAAGTAGCAGTCGTCAATATAGTTCGGGTCTCTCGCCACACCATTGGAACTCCAAAACTAAGACTTTTCTCTGACCTTTAGTCCACTGTCTGATGTTTTCAGCACATGTCCTGCACACTTTATGTGGTGCCCAAGGTTTTACCTGGTCACCCAATTTAGCTCGGAAATATGCATGATACGCTTTATGTACAAATTCAGACATATTACTTTGTTTAGGAGTTGTAAAACAACCACAAATGTAGCAAAACTTGCCATGATCATTCATGCAGCGTCCACGAAGTGTTCGAGTGCTGAATGACATATGTCATATTCCACAGAAAACTATATAAAAAGTTAAATTTCTTCGACTTGTAAGCCTCATGAACGACTGAATGCTGCCATCGGTTTCACGCTGCTTATATAGGCCTATAGCCATAAAATGCTGACGTCTGCAGTTTAAAACTGCCCATTATGCTGTTGTACTATCAAACGGTTATATCCTGTACATATTCAGCATATATTTTTGCACATTCTTATCTTTCTGCATATTCAATAAAGCTAACTAATTATAACACATAATGCTACGCTATTACTGTACTGTAATAGTTTATCAGTAAATAGCGTTTAGTTGAAAAACTGGATGTGACTGGAAGAAACGGTTGTGATTTTTGGATTCAGCAATCCAAAATGCATAAAAATCACATGCTGTCTTCGAGTCAGCAAAATTGATGTAAACCAGTGTAATAATACTCTTTGTAAGTTTGTCAGTCGCGATACACGGCAGATGTTGGAGGACGTCGTTGCCATTGACAACCAAACATTTCATAATCGACGGAGCGATCGACTAAGTGTCTTCATTGCAGCTTGACGAATCGTCCTGATTGCCTGCACGTTGTACGGCACCTCTGGGGCGCAGTATCCCGTGTGGCGCCGTAGGCCCTGCTGGGGACGCAGTTCCCCGTGTTTTGCCGTAGCCTGTAGACCCTACTGGAATGGGGCGCAGCCTCCTCTCGTCGTAAACCAAGCCCCAACCGACGTTGGGGCCGTAGGCTCTACTGGAGCGCAGCCTCCCGTCGTAGACCAAACCCCCGAGCGAGGCCGTAGGCCCCACTGAGGGTCGCAGCCCCACGTGCGGGGCCGCAGGTCCTACTGGGGAGCGCAGCCCGATGTGAGGCCGCAAGCCTTAATGGGGGCCCAGCCTCCTGTAGGAGACCTAGCCCCAGCCCACCGTGGGGGTTGTATCCTCGACAGGGGGCACAGCTCCCGGGAAGAAAAGTCCCAGCCCTTTATGGGAGACAAAGCCCTTTTGGGTCCGTAGGCCCAAAAGGAGCCGTATGCCCTAAAGGGGCCGTAGGTAACACTGGAGGCGCATCCCCCGTGGCAGACCAAATCCCAATGGAATCGTAGACCCAAACCGTAGTCGTAGGTTCCGTTGTGGTGTGCAGCCCCCTGTGGTAGGGGTCAATGACCACCCAGTGAGCAGATACGACAAATTTTAAATGATAATCTACGCATTCCCTTTACATTTTCAGATTTAAAAAATTGCTATATATAATACGAACTTTTGCAATAAATCGGGGAAGGGGACAGTCACTCTCTCCCGTCATTTTTGACGGGTTAACAGCTAGTTAATCAACAATAAGTTTGAATTCTAAATATATTGACTTTCGAATTATATAACTTAGGCCTCTAAAATTACTACAAAAATCTTTTACAAGTCTATCGCGCATTATATATAGGCATAAGCGCCGCCGTAAGAATGACAGACTGTAGAAAGCACATGTGGAAATCAAAAAGGAAATTTAAACATCAAAATATCAACACTGGCTTCGAGCCCGGGAGCGCATTATCCAAAAGCGCTGCTGGTTCACCTTCCGAGCGTTAAAGGATCCGCACTGTCCACAGTATACCTGGCCGAGCTAGTCCTAAGATCAACTTCGAACGCACGGAGGTCGGCACTTCGTTCCGGCCATCGTGTCCTACTGCTCGTTCCGCCTCCGTCACAGACTCCGAAGTTCGGAGACAGGTCCTTCTCACGCGGGAACCCATTACTCTGGAACGCCTTGCCGACTGCAGTGACTGAGGCCAACTCAGCTGGACTGTTGCTGAGAGAACTAAAGACGCACCTTTTTAGTTTAGGGTATGGTTGTGTGTGCAGCGCCCTTGTCGTAGGCCTTAGCCTAGTGCACGGCGCTATAGAAATTGTCTTGAAATAAATAAATAAAAAAACACACTTAAACGATCCGGCAAAAGCATAATGTCCATTGCAATTGATGCTTTTGCTGAACCATAAAAGTGTGTTCATATTTTAAGTAGGCCTGCCTACTTATTTAAGTACTTGAAACATTCAAGTCCATCTTTTTCTGCCATAAGATTACTACTCTATTACTTATTATTATTAGTATAGAAAAGTAACTAAACTGCCTGCTTAGAACTTCCACGTGTCAATAGATAAACGAGGAAATTAACAACGACAAGGTCATAATCAAGTTTGAAGCGTGATAAATCAGCAAGATGAAGGGAAGTTTAATTTGTTTGGTCTATAGGCCTACCTAGCCAGAATTCTCCACTTGGGTTTCCAAATCCATTTGCGTAATTGTCCCATCGGCGGTAAAAGTCTTCGCTTCCATCTTTTCGTCTTTGGAAAACCTGTTTTATTGAATTATTGTAAATGAAGATGTTCAACAGGCATCGATAGCATAGTCACTTTGTCTACATTTTTCAGAAACTCATGACGGTAGGTGTATTAGTCTGACGATTGTCAAAGAACTTTAGCAAAGGAAAAGGTTCAGATTAAATAACGCAACTCAGAAGAACCTTACAAATGAGCGTTGAAATTAAATAGCTTGCAAAATATGACAAGAATTTCTTCATGGTGCCTGGAAATTAAATCAGAACAAGAGCAACATAGCGAATATTAAAATTTACTGAGAACTTGATAATTAAAATACTCTTAGTCATTATGTTAGATTACATCATGAAACGGATTGAAAATACAAATGGGTTGGGACAACCTAAAGCCAGGAAATATAGATGATGCAGAATATGCTGATGATACATGTCTAATAGCAGAATGCCTCTCAAGGATTGCAGAATTAATAATGGTCGTAATAACAAAAAGTGGAAAATTTAGATTACAAATAAACACTAATAAAACAAACGTAATGCCACTTACAAAGAAGGTGGGGATTGGCCATACAATACAATACCATACAATGGAAAAGAAATTGAAATGGTGAAGAACTTTGTTTACTTGCGAAGTGAATTGGAAGCTGAGGGAGGTTCAGGCGTGGAGATCAAAAGAAGAATAGCAATGACAGGATCTACATTCAACAGACTACACACCAAAATTTTCAAAATACATGACATTGGCATAAAACAAAAATAAGCATTCTCAACACTTGTGTAATACCAATACTAATATATGGATGTGAATCTTGGACCATAAAAAGAACTGGAGAAAAATAATAGCAACAGATAATAAGTGGCTCAGAAGAATACTAATGATTGGATAAAAAGAACATATAACAAATGAAGAAGTTGGAGAGAGAACACTGCAACCGAGCATAATATGGAAGTCATCAGAAAGAGAAGAATGAAATGAGGTGGACGCATGCTCAAAATGGATGAAGTAAGAAACCAAAAACAAATTTTCAACTACAAACCAGAGGACTGAAGATCTAAGTGAAGACCGAAAAGACGATGGGTGGACGGATTGGAAGAGGATCTGCACATGTAAGGACTGAATCTCAACGGAAAAACTGATGGAAGACACCGAATGTCTTTAGAAGAAAATTTAATAACAAAGAACAGAGAACTTTGGAGAGATGTCATGGAGAAGCTGAAAACAGCTGGAGGACGAAAACCTGACCTGATATGGCAATTACGGTGATAGAGAACATTGATTCTAAATTACTCAAAAGCTACAGATAACAGATACTTAATTCAACCAACTCACCGTCCATCCGCCGTTAGCTGTTGACATATCACAGAATGCGTCAGCGAAATATCGTTTCCCTTGATGAACGACGTATATGCGATAGACTCCGCTAGTTGTGTACCCATTATCTTTAATATTAGAGCAGTCGCACACAACTGGAACACCTCGGCAGTGATCTAAAATGTTGCAACGGTCTCGATGCCATATTCATAATATTTTAGTCGCGTTGATTTATCAAACATTTGAGTAGCAAAATGTGTGACTAGAATGTCGCAGACTTTAACATTCACCGACAATATCGACCTTTATATCAAAAAACGTTTGACATAAAATTCTTAGTTCAGAGTATGTTACAGTATAATATTGTAGAACCATTTTGAAGCTCTCTAGAAGAAGATTTAGAATGAATTTGTTTGTGCTTGCCTTGCATATTCTGACGAGCAATTACAGCATCAATTCTTTCGTTCATCAGTTGTAATCTCTGGTCTAATTCGCCGAGTCTACTCCGAGCGCCTTCTTCTGATCCTGAATTGCAATCCCTGCAAACTGACGTCGTACATTGTCCACTCGCATCCTCCGAGTAAAAGAGTAAGAAAATAATCGCGAGAACTGAAATGTTACCCATGTTTCAACTAGAAATCAACTGAAGGCAAGCGCAGAAGCTGAAGAGTGACTTTTATTTCTGTGCATTAATTGAAGTGAAGATTAAAAATGAACCTTATCATGCGAGTAACGCAAGTGATGTTGCCGAAGGCTGTGATAAGCTAATTCCTGTTCGCATAGTTTGCGAACAGGAATTAACTTCCCATAGTTAACTTCTCAGTAACTTTGCACCAACTAACCCAGTTATAATGTGTATTTGGCAAGATAGGGCTGCAGCTCTATTAGATTTAATTGATTTCGTGTCTAATTTAGAGGATAGAGGAAACGTTTAGGCCTGCATATTAATTAAACAAAAATGGCACTATGAAGCAATTTTTCCTACAGAAGTCCAATTAGGCCCTTTTGTCTATATGCGAATATGGAAGAATGTTGAATTGAAGAGGGCTGTCATTTGCATTTCAAATTAAGCGGAATGGCTTTATTTATTAAGTAGAAATTTGAAACTGGATTTAAATATTTACAGTGGCAGAGATACACATTATTCTGAATTCGATGGAAGAATGTCTCCGAATAGACTGTAGTCTACTCATACAGAAAAAGTCAGTGACTTTGAATTAGGTGCACTCGATGAAGTGGAATCAGAAATGACCCTTTTGTATGCTGAAAGGACATGATATTTCCTAAGGTTGTAGCAGCTAATTATTATTCGCAACCAAGACCAGGATAACGTGGCTATCGTGTCTGCATATGGCAAGCAGTAATGTCAACAAAGACCGACCCCCAAGGACGAAAATAAGGACAAGGACCGACCTGTGTGAACCTGGAGGGAAATTTCTAACACATCTTTCACCGATTCATCTTCGGCACAAGGAATAAAAGACTTTATTTGCAGATATCATGCTGAAAACAATGTGGACCTGAGTACATTATTGAAATAGGCCGTGATGGAACTGCTACAAATACTGGTTCTAAAGGCGGCGTCATAAGTCTTCTAGAACAAGAACTGGGGAGACCCTTGCAATGGTTGTCATGCCAGCTACACGCAAATGAGTTACCGTTGCGTCATCTCATGAAACATTTAAATGGTTCAACAACTGGGCCACAAGGTTTCTCAGGTGTGATCGGATCAGCTTTGTCAAAGTGCGAACTTCTGCCTTTGTGCAACTTTAACCCAATTTGCAATCAACTTCCACAGTTGACAGTCAAAGCTCTGAGTACAGACCAGAGGTATTTATACGAAATGTGCCAAAGTATCAGCAATGGATTCTGTTCTAAAGAACTTGCTAGACGAAATCCTAGAAAAATGATGGCTCATTCGCGATGGCTTACTACAGCAAACAGAATACTTTGCCCCTATATATCAAGTGAACATCCAACGTCAAATGCACAATTGTTGGCAGCTTTCATTGTGCAAGTGCATGTGCCTGTTTGGTTTGGCATCAAAAAATCACCATGTGCTGCAGAGATGGTGCACGACACCTTTGGCTCACCGTTCACCTGTCTCGTTCGTTGCCTGGAAAAGTTAAAGCTGTTATTGATCCGGTAATTCAGAGAAATGCTTACCTTGGACATCCAGAAAACATGTTGCTGGCAATGATAACTGACGAGCGTGAACACGTTAAGAAACTCGGACTTCGTCGAATTCTAAAAGCTCACCAACAGCAGAGAAACACCACAGCAAGTATAAGAAAGTTCATTATTCCACCGATTAACTTTGAGGTAGATGATTACATAGACCTCATCGACTGGACATACATTGATTTATTTGTGCAGCCACTACTGTCTCACATCCGAATATGGATATTTTACCCCCTAGCACCCCAACCCCCTTTTTGAGGTCGACACCCTCAAATTTGGTAATGCGACAATGGTATGTATACAAAATGCATACTAATTAGCTCAGAACACCCTCCCCAATAGAGAAGAACACCCCAACTTTTATTCTCGGTTGACCATTTTTGCTTGTCAGAGGTTTTCTGAGACTTTTAAAATTTTTTGGGTTGCTTTTTGGGAGTTAACAACGTTTTTTTGCTTGTTAGCATTTTTGGAGCAGAGACTTAAAAATTCGACACACCCAGATTTTTCTGACACCCCCTCCCCGCAATTCAAAATCCTAGAAATAACACTGCATCCGAATGAATGAAATTTCGGACAGAATGTTTGCAAACAACGATGCTTTGCTTCCATTTATTGAAGTACCATGTCACACTGAAGCCGTGGAGAGACACGTGAAACTCGTAACTGAAGCAGCACAGTCAGTATTTGGGGAAAGATCCCTCAATGGCGTCGTCAGGAATAAGATAGCGTCAAGAGAGCAGAGAGTTGCATTTAACAATACAGCAAGTTGGATTATTGTTTCGACTGAACTCCGAGGCGCTGACGTGAAGCTATTAATGTAGTACAGACTTTCTGTAGTGGTGATTTATTTTCGACTGACAAAACTGACCATTTTCTTGCTGTACTGAGATAAATTAGAGAATAGTGTAGGACATACAATGGATAAAGATAAATGGAAAAGTTTTGTGTCTAGCTATTGTCGCTAATGAGCTGGCAGAAAGCAACTATGATGGTGATGATAGTGTAGGACATACAGGACTTGTTTCTTATCGTATCTAGCTACTAAAATGTTACCTGTTGTTAGACATATATCTGTGTTGTCAATTAAAGTGAATCCAGCAAATGCACCAAGTAATATGTATAGCACAGTAGCTAACTATTGTAAAACCAAATTACAAATAAATTTGACTTGTCATGGGGCAGTTCGAAGCTTAGTTCTAGAACCTCAATATTTTTTCAAAAATGACTTATTTTGCATACTGACAATTTTTGGTGACTATTATATGTTGTTCACGTGAAAAAATCACCCATACATTCAGGCCACCCTAGTAACTAGCCTATAATTATTGCTATCTGTCTCTAATTTACAGGATAGAGGAAGTGCTTGTAGTATCGAATGATGAGGCATTTTCATATCACAAACTATTAGTATCAGACTGCAAACTAATTAATGTTCGCACCCTACGCATAGATCAATGGTTCTCAACCCGTGGTCCGCGGACCAATTGTGGTCCGCGAGAGGGGCTCTAGTGGTCCGCGGCGAGTCCGAAAAACGTAAATAAAAATTAGACATATATATTTTCCATGTGAAACATCTGAAAAGTGAGACGAGCAAAACAAGGTCATCA
This sequence comes from Metaphire vulgaris, assembly GCA_018105865.1. Taxonomy (NCBI): domain Eukaryota; kingdom Metazoa; phylum Annelida; class Clitellata; order Crassiclitellata; family Megascolecidae; genus Metaphire; species Metaphire vulgaris. The sequence goes on along the minus strand of CM030851.1, from coordinate 3,055,545 downwards.
GCACAAAAAGGTTATTGACTTATTTTGTGTGCATTCTGTGCATTTTCAAAGTGAAAACGCATGACAAGCAACAAAGAACAAAAGGTCATCACCGCCTTTTTGGAGCAGATAACTGCTCAATTTATCAGGTGGTCCGCGAGAAATGTTTGAACTTCAAAAGTGGTCCGCGAGGCAAAGAGGGTTGGGAACTACTGGCATAGATGACGCAGCTGATAAAGTAATGATTTGGTGATTTGCGTAGTTTTGAGTATTAAAGAAATGGTTGTACAGGACAACCACGTTTGTTCTCCCATAAACGTGGGGTTGTATCATGATAACGTTCCCAGGCCCTTATTTTCGAGGTCAATGAATACATGTCACAGTCTCAAAGTTCGCTGTTTTCAGAAACTCATGAATAGAATCAACAATGAACTTTAAAATTTTACTTAACGGACATGATATTACCGAAGGTCATAGCAAGCCAATTACTGTTCGCAACTTATGCCTAGATAATTTAGTTGATATCATGAGAGCAAGGAGTGCGACAGTGATAATGGTTGCAGGATAACTACGCAATAATTGCACGTTCTCTCTAAGTTAGTGTCAGATGAAAGCGTTTGTAATATCATGACCTGTAAATCTTCATGTTATAAACCTTTGAAATCTGATAGAGATACTATACTGTACTATACGTTAACATAGTAAGCGTCATTTTAAGCTAATTTTTAGAAATCCGTGTGCAATAATTATTGTGAAAATAATCTCTGTAGTCCAAAAATGATTCAGTGCATCCATTTCGAATGTTTCTCAGAAATTTCTATGTGAGTTTTGATGAAATATTCCGACACTGAAAAATAATATTCCTGTTATGGAAAGTTTATATCTATTGTCGTATTGACAAACAAGGAAGTAAACCAGACATTGTTTGGCTGAGGTAATGTAAAGGTTGAGTTCATCGCGCTAGACTGAGCCAAAATCTAATCATAAGTTTTCATATTTCATTCCCAATCTACATAATTTGGCTGAGAAAAGTATTTATCTACATTCTGCAGAAATATAAACCAGGAACCTTACCTACGCTTTAATGGCAATTGGGGTTCGGCTCTATGAGTCGATACAACCTACATGCAGGCACCATTTGGATATAGCTACTTCAAGCCTAGATTGAGCGCCTAACTGCTTCTTATCTGTTTACTTGCTTACTTACTACATATTAGACTAACAAAGATTATAATGATGAAAACATGAATTTTATTCGGAGGTTAAGTGTTCTGGAATAGGTTTGTGGTCCATAGGTCATAAACACAGCTTAGTAATTGCACCTATTTTGATAGCATTATCTATGTTTAAGCCTTCCGCTTTCTAACCTACATGTATCTCATGTATCTCGTCATACATATGAGGCTGCACTCTGTCAATCTTAACTACGTTGTGGGCCAATAAAAAACATGCCACTGTATATTTATTCATAATTTTGGTAAGCGTGATCCGATTTTCAAAGATTTTTGAATTATTTAGCTCATTTCTGCGCCTATTTCACTTTGCATATTTGCGGAAATTGCGGTGTTTTTTGGTTAAAAAAAGTAAAAATGTTTACGAGCAAAAACGGTCATAAAGATCATTCAAGCAGGTGCTGATCCCCTGTAACTCTCTGTCCATATTTGGAAAGTAGCAAAATTTGCGATATTTGTATGACCAAAATAGAGAAAAGTGCGCATAAAATTGCCGCATATTTATGCAGAAATCGCATGTGCGGAAAAGGACTGAAATTCGGCGCATCAAAAATGTGTTAAATATGCTATCGCACAGAGTTGTCCATGGGTTGGGTTAACCCATGGGTTGGGTTGGGTTGGATTGGGTTGGGTTGGGTCAGACTTTCCATATTAATGGTAGGTTGGGTTGGGTTGGGTCAGAAAATAAGTCATGGTTTAATAAACTTTAATGTATTACAGTGGGTTGAGTTGGGTCAAGTAAACCAAAAAACATCGGCATGGGTTGGGTAAGAGATTTGATGGGTTGGGTTGGATTGGGTTCTAAAAAATGGACCCTTGGACATCTCTGCGATCGCAAATGCGATCGAACAATCGAGCATATCGATCGCACAGCCCAAATTGGAAGCCACAGAAACATCTGAACAATATTACAGGATAGCCCACATCCAGGAGACTTTAAAATGTTTTAGATGTGAATTTTTTAAAAAATCTAATATAGCCTATGTCTGCGACTCGTGCTAATGCTGTCGCTCATAGTTTTTTAATAGGCTATTTCTCACGTGGTCCAAATATCACACAAGTCATATTTATACATTCTCCAGAACGCCCAACGCCATCCTGAAGGAAATTCCCGACACGAAATACATGAATTAGTGACTTAAAGTGCGAATGATTAGACGTAGTTTATGTGTTAGAATTCATATTAAGCTATCATTCTATGATTGTCTTTCAGTTTAGTTTTGACCGCCTTTAAGTAGCAGTTATTTAAATTCTATATAATCACATATTCTCTTGCAGAGATCACTAATTTCTCACACTCTTATCCCCTTAATATTTTGCATCAAATATGAGTTTGGCTATAACTTTCCAGTTGCAGGAGGATTGTAATGGAAATCAACAAGCGTCATCTTTTGCTTGCCAACAATGTAGAAAAGTTGCTTATACGCAAAGAGATACCGGTGTAATGGAGCATCGTGTATATGTTACAGTCAAAGTGTGAAATCAGGCAATGTTGACATTGCCTGAAATTTTTGGGCAATGTCGACATAAGCCGTTTCACTCGGGCAATGTCGAAAATTGACTGAAATTGTTAGGCATTGTTTGACAATGCCTGAAATTTGCTCAGATTTTCTACACACTTTGCCTGAAATCTTTATCCGTGATGGAATAGCACTGTATATGGAGCTATGCATGCGCCAATGGGTAACAACAAAACTTAAATTAATTGCAAATTAGGGGCCGTCCATAAAGTACGTAACGACCGAGGGGGCTTGAGATTTAGGCGATTTTGCGTAAGGAAGCGTACGGGAGAGGAGGCACGATTGAATTTGTACGTACGTACATTCAAATTTATAATTAGATAGAAGGCTGGTATATTCACACAAACATTTGATTTGAGCAAAATTACTTTATCACGGTCAAACAAAGGGTCCCAACTATTGTTCCCACGGTTATTTAAATATTAAAAGCCTTTAATTTAATAGTAAACAAATGCTTTTTGGCTATTGCTAAAAGTTAATTTTCACCGTGCGGGAGGCGGGTTGCTAATTTGTACGCACGCATAAGAGGTTAACCAAAATGTATGGTGTGCAACAGGGGAGGAGGTTGAAAATATGACTTTTTTGCGTACGTACTATATGGATGGCTCCTTAAACGTTGCAAGCAGTAATATAAAACAGTTCTGAAACCAGTGGCGGCTCCACATGGAGGGCCCGTGCCCCTATTGAGTGCCTGGCTCCCCCAGTGGCCCCCTATTGGGACCCTATACTTAATACTACATACCTAACAACAAATGGTTGGCCCCCATGATTAGAAGTTGCCACCACAACGCCCCCCCACTTGCCAAATTCTGGAGCCGCCACTGTCTGAAACATTAATAACTGCCAAAAACTTTATTAAGTTCAAATGAAATAAAGGAACAAGTAGTAATATAACAGTTCTACAACATTAATAACACACACATACATATATATATAATTATATATATATATATATATATATATATATATTACAGTCAAGGTGTGAAATCAGGCAATGTTGACATTGCCAAAATTTTTTGGCAATTTCGACATATGCCGACATTTAACCTAGGCGATTTTGCGTAAGGAAGCGTACTTTAACCTGCTGCTATTCTATCACAGATAAAGATTTCAGGCAAAGTGTGTAGAAAATCTGAGCAAATTTCAGGCATTGTTAAACAATGCCTAACAATTTCAGTCAATTTTCGACATTGCCCGAGTGAAACGTCAAACGGCTTATGTCGACATTGCCTAAAAATTTCTGGCAATGTCAACATTGCCTGATTTCACACTTTGACTGTAACATATATAATTGCGTACAACGCACCCACTCATATCAACCGCACACAAGCGTATAGCAGCAGCAGCAGCCAGGTCTGACTTCACATGACCTGGAAGTGACGGTATACTTGCAAGTGCAATTCGAAGAAGGCAACATTTCGGTGATCGTTCGTAGCGAAACCGATTACCGGTATTCGCTACAGCATGACTGAATGTGGGCACTGAGTCCGCTGGTGGCATATACGTATCCTTTTATTTAGGCGCGGCGTTGCATGTCACGCACATCACGCCGAATTTTTACGGACGAACGAATTCCATGCTTTTACAAAAGCCATTCTTAACCACAAACGCAACCAGATCACTCTTAGTGTTTTTCAAACTTTGAACCTCAGATTTCCCCATTTTCGATTGCAGCTTAAAAACCCATGGTAAAGCTCCTTTCCGCTCTGTATAAAATGAACATAACCAGCGAGCTATAATATGTAATTCGACAAAAGCTTTGACCCAATCGTCGTAAAGCCCGGACATTATTATTATTATTATTATTATTATTATTATTATTATTATTATTATTATTATTATTGTTATTACCATTTGAATTTGGTTGGCATGTGACACGTGCTTCAACATCGTCACCGTATTTAAAACACACGGTGACAGATAACAGACGTCAGCATTCCTCTCCCCATCCACACGGTTTTACCGCATTCCAAACGCTCATGAAGCTCTTCATAACATGACGCTAGTATCAATGTTTAAGGCATGTTTCAGTTGTGTCAGTATAAAAACGCGTCCGTCAAAAGACGATGGGTGTCTTTCTCATCTAAGCCTGCCACCGGCTATTGCAGAGTTGTTCGCGCATGGCAAGTTTGAATGCAATTGCTTTGTAGCCACGAAGGTCGCTGTTAAAGTCCTGTATCTGCTGCATCTCCAGTACCTCCCCCGCGATCAGACCTACTGTCATTAGCCATGTCCCTTCAGCAATGTCAATGCCCAGGGCGAATGCCAGGCTGGGAGAGTGATCGCTTCGCCCTACGGAGGCAATCAAGAATAGACGCAGTGGACTGTTGTAGCAAAGACTACTAAATGAAAATCATTTAGTTGTCCACGGTTGTAGTAGGTATCTTTATGGGTCCGCCAGCATTATTGCAGCCATAGAAGCAACAGCGTGCGTTTCACCTGCGCCTGCCCTGTGATCTGTCGACAACAGGTCGGTCAGTCGATCGTCTAAGTCGAGCGGGATCTCGCACAAAGGCTTGTCTTAGTTTTTTTTCTTCTGAAAATAGGTCGTCATGTAGTAACGTTGAATCAGTTTAGTCTAGTCGAAGAGAGGACTACGAAGAGCGCCCAGGACACTTGCCCAGCGTTTTCGTCGTTTCAGCGTCATTTGGGGCGGTATACTTATATACGGTAGCCTATACGGTATACCTTAGATAATTAATCGTTAAAATAATTAACTCTAAATGGTCTTTGTCTGCACTAATCAGGTTAATACATAGTTTAAATCGACATGGAAAATTCTTAGACATTTGCAATTTCGTTCATCGACTCTTTCAGACTTTCACTAGCAGTGTTAAACAGGAACTCATTCATCGAGATTTGTTTGTCAGTCCGTAAGCATCGTTATCGCTGCATGTAGGGGAAGAGAGTGATAAATACCGCCTAACATATCAGACAGAGACGTTTCGAGTAGCAAAGTCCACGGAAGAGTAGAACTGAAAAAGTTCAATAATCTCATCGTGCATACTGTATATTCTGCTTAGATCAGGAGAAAAGAAATCTATGGACGTATTTACTTTACAGCAGCGGTTCTCAACCTTTATAGTGCCGCGACCCTTTTAATTCAATTACCCATAATGTGGCGACCCCCAACGGTTAAATTATTTTCGTTCACAATGTTAACTGCTAAAAATAATGATGCTACGAGCCTACGACAATAAAAATGTTCGAAATCGTTATTATTTAATTGTCTCCATGTCTATCCTCGAATGACAATTATAGTAAAACAACTACCACGTCGTAACTACCACTGAGGACATTTTGTACAATAACAAGAAAAGAGACAACCCCATTTTTCTGATGGTCTCGGGCGACCCCTGGCAAATCGTCATTCGACCCCCTTGGGGGTCGCGACCCACAGGTTGAGAACCGCTGCTTTACAGTAAATAATCTGTACTTAAGCTAGAATTGAATCCAAGATCCCTGTCACTGTCAATGAAACTATACAGTGGTGTATGCGTTTGAGCTAGTAGGCCTAATAATACTAAGCCTGTAAAAGAATTCTGAACTTGTATAGGGATTTTATCGTCCACAATATGCCCTATAACAGCGATCCGCAAACACTGGCCCGCGGGTCAACTTTAGTAAGCCTATATCGAAATTTTATCGTCCACTGTGTCTATAATCTATAATTAATGTAATACAGCGTTAGATCTTTGAAAAGTAAGCGGCGGGAGTCGAATTAGGCCTACTTGCACCGGTTGGATCGAGAAGTTAAAACTGAAACTTTCCACCGCTACCGAGTGAGAATCGACCTTTACCAGTGAAAAAAGATCATCTCCCAATACTAGTATACTGTACGTGTGTATTAACCTTGTAGATTTTGTTCTGTGTCGTCTAGCTTACCTCCCGATTGGCGTATTAAAAGGAATTTGATCGATAGCCCCACCATCTATTTATTGTCCGACATTTCGAGCATTGGATCCTCTTTGAGTGCCATCCTTTCGGACCATAGAAATCTGCCACTTCTTCGCCGACGTACATAAAAGTTTTCTTCTACCTCCTTGATGATTCCATTGGCTTTTGCTGACTTATCTTGAAGGCGAATTCCTGAATTCCGGCTTGTTTTGTACTTATGACTGGCCTTCTGAAGATTGTTTGATAACTGTCGCACCAGATCACAGACTACGTCCAGGCCATTTACAAGTAAACATCCACACTCAATCTGACTATGAATGTTTACTTGGCAAGGCGATTGACGAAAATCCCTTCAGTGCATATTGTCTTCGTTAGCGTTAATGCTTTTAATTAATTCAATTGATTTGCAAAATTTAGAATTTAGAAACATCGCTGCTTTTATATAGGCTAGATTGCTGCATTAAAGGCTGTAAACAGAATCGATAGATTCATAATTCAAACTTAAAATACCACAAAAATATTGTTGAAGAGCCTAACTATAAAACAAACCTATAACCGCTGGCAGCATTGCAATAACAACTGTGAACCACCCTAAAATAGATATTCCCTCTCACAATTGGGTCAACTTCGTAAGATTGCTTTATGAAGAGTGATTAGGATATTAGGCAGTGTGATTTTTTATTTTGCGACATAAATATTCTGCAGTCTCCTAAAGAGCAATACCTTTAGATTAAAACCATGTTCAGTAATATAATTAAAGGTCAGGTCTCATTGTGGTCTGTATGTCGTTGATGTTTAAGGCGGTAAGACTTTAACAAAAAGCTGAACAAAATATGTCTGCAAGAATTTCAGCACAAGATAAATTTTTACTAGCGTTCGGAAATGGAGAAAAAGAAACTGTCAAAGTGATACTAGAACAGAATCAGTTAAGCTACAGGAAAGTAGTTAAGCCGTACGACACCGGAAGGCTTGTATTTAAAGACATGAAAACCAACGTCATTGGCCTAGACGACAGTGACATTAGTTACGAAATTTGGCGTAACGCTATTGCAGAAAGCGCTAAGAATGGTGATCACGAGATGTTTTTGATCCTAGTAGATTGTGACCTGTTTTCCGTCGCGGAAACAATTGTTGTTATTAGAGATGCTCTCCTTAAAGAGCCGTGTATTTTGAACGATCTTCTGCAAACTGAAAAATTTTCAGTCAATGCCAGAGAAATGAATTCTAATACACTGCTTCATGTTGTGTGCCTTGAATGTGTAAGCGGTCCTTGTTCATGGCATTGTAAAGGTGATCATCTAAATGAAGAAATCCACGAGGCAACTGAAATGCTGCTTAGGCACAATGCGAACATAAATGCCAGAAACGACAAGGGACACACTGCTCTTATGTTCGCAAGTAGGACCGGATGCACTTCTATCGTGTATACATTATTAAAATGGGCAAAAGAAACAAACAACTTCATCGATCTAAATGCACGAGATATCCATCATCAAACAGCATTAATGAAAGCAGCATTCGGAAAACATCCAGACGTCGTTCGACTCCTTGTAAACGCAGGCGCCGATGTCAATTTATCAGATTCGAGTTCATGTAGTACTCTGCATTACTCCATTGCGGAGCAATCGAGTCCTTTAGACTATGTTATTTACGGCGACTGTTATGGCGACCTTGAAGAATATAATGCTATAAGAAAGATCCAGGAGATGAACATTAGAACAGAACATCCTCACCAAAGTTTTGGCAGGAAACGAGAGCAACTGAACAAAGACAGATATGAAACTACTAAGATATTGCTTGAATGCAAAAATATTAACATGAATGTTATCCTCTACAATGGGTACAATGGGATTTCACCTCTCGACTTGGCTGTCCTAGAGGAAGACTCACTTGTTTCGGATCTGCTTCAAGAGAAAGGAGCCAAGCTGTCTGCTTATCAGAAAACCAATCAGCAAACATGTAGTAATGATCTTAGTATCAAAGGCCATAATATGCTACATCGATTAGCAATTTATCTGCAAGTGAAGCCGGTCTTTTCTCTCCAAATCCCAAATGATTCTGATTCATCCAAACTGATGAGTGATGTAACAGAGATTTTCAGAAAGTTAAACAAAGACATTCAGACCAACTTGATTTCTGCCAAAGACTTCAGAGGAAGAACAGCGCTACATTTGGCCGTCATGGGTGGTCATAGCGGAAAAAGCGATGATCATGCTGTTCTTGCCGCAGACACTTTAATTTCATTCGGTTGCAAAGTTAATGAAACTGACAATTATGGACGCACTCCATTGCATTACGCTAACAAAGCTGAACTCGTTGAGTTGCTAATAAAATACGGTGCAGACCAAAGAAAGAAAGACCACAACGGAATTGCTGCAATTGAAATGTACGAGAAAAGAGTTTTGAAAGGAGAATCAGTTTGTTCATTTCTTAATGAGAATTTCAGAAATGAACTAGTGCCTAAAATATGCAGAAAGTTTGAAACAGTTATTTTGCGTGGCCCGATACAGGCACTTTATTTTGATGGCAAACCACCAAGAAAGCCCATATATAAGGAAGAGCGACGCACTGAAAACTCCGACTTACGTAAGTCGGTAGTCAACAAAATCAGCGAAGAAGTCAAAGATTTCATGGAAGAAATTGCAACTGAAGTCAAAAATCAGGATCCAAGATTCGAAATCCAGATAAAACCAGTTGGAAGCGCTTACGAGGGAACTAAAATCAGCAAACCAGACGAATTTGATTTCATGTTGATTTTAACCAAATTCAGTGAACTGTGTGAAGTGCATCAGTCACCAGAACTACCAACAGGATATGTTCACCTGAAACGAAAGCAAAAGCTTTTCGGTGAAAGTAAAGGAAGTGAATTTGACGCTTATTTTAACGAGGAGACAGGAGTTCTTGATGCAGCAAAATTGATACACGATTTTGCTGTTGCTTTGTCAACTGTTTTAAGGAATTTTGAGTTTGTTACACGTCAACATTTATTTGATTGGGAATACGGTATGTCACTGCAAATGACACACATCTACAAGAGGATTATTTTCAACATACAAACTCTATCCTTGAGGAAATCAAGCCCAGTAGGCGAAGATGACGGATTCTCGGGATACATATCAGTAAATATGGTTCCATCTGTTCATTCGATGACCTGGTGTCCAGATGAAATTTTGCCCAATTTGAAAAATAAAATAGAAGATCATGGGTGTTATTTGGTCATAGATTATCCACAGAGAAACTGTCCTTGGATTCAGTATTCGGACTATTGCGCCAAAATTTCATTTGCTTCGTATGAGAGTGAAATTATCAGACAGAGTTCTGACAAAGCGAAACAAGCTTTTATGATAGCCAAGGAAATGCTGGGAGAACGAATCAAAAATAAGACTGCCTATGTTCTAAAGACATGCCTTTTATATTGCATTGAAGCCTTCACGCCAACGGTTGAAAAGGCTTCAGAACTAGGATTGAGCTTCGATGAATTAAAGTCACAAATCGATCAGTTGAGTATTCAATTCTGGTTGAAAAATCTAATGAAATGTCTTCTTCGTTTTATGCTGCAGGATTTTTGCCCTTGTTACTTCATGCCGACTTTTCAGGTGTTAAATGCAAGGAGGCATTCAGATTTGTCAATGCATATGCCTGTTGACGAAAGCATTTTAGTGTACCAATCGGTCTATAATTTATATCGTTGTGCCTCTCAAAGCGATGACAAGATCTGCTACAGAAGCCCGCCTATAAATTCTCTGTTTGAACATTTTGACCGAATTGAGCTGATGACTGAACTTTCAAGCGCCATAAAGTACGTCCCGGTCAAAGGGGGAGGAAGTCGAGAAAAGTGTCACATTTTGTGACATGGAGGCGGAAAGACCCCTGTGACGTCACACTTTCCGTACATAAGAAACATGAAATATACGGTGATATTTTACTTTCTCTTCTGAAGAATGTATTCAAGTAGACGACGTCAATGGTGTATACTGTAGGCTCATCATCATCATCATCAGTGTTTCTGTCTCTCGACAGGTCCAGGTATCCAGTTAACCCACTCCGATCGATTGCTTGCTTCTTCTTTGAGTTCCTGATATCCTTTATTCATCATCCACTCCAACATCATCTTTCTCGGTCTACCTCTCACTCTCTTTCCCTCCATTTTTCCTTCGATTATTGTTCTTAGTAAAGATTCATGCCGGAGGACATGTCCCATCCAATTTCTCTGCCTTTTCCGGATTGTATCTATCAGGCTTCTTTCTTCTTCTATCTCCTTCATGACTTCCTCGTTTGTCTTATGCTCTGTGTATTTTACTTTTAGAATTTTCCTCCAAATCCACATTTCAAAAGCCTCTAATCGTTTTATATCTTTCTTTCTCATTGTCCACGTCTCCGCCCCATACAACGCCACACTCCGTATCAATGTTTTTACCAATCTCTTTTTTAGGTTTAGTTTTAGTTTACTTTGCATCAGCTCCTTTCTCTTGTAAAAAGCTTCCTTTGCTATTGCTATACGTCTTCTTATCTCTTTATTGCATCTGGCATCGGTTGTTATCAGACTTCCTAGATAGCTAAATTCCTTCACTTGCTCTATGATCTGTCTATAAACCTTTATTTCCACTCTCACTTCTTCTTTTTTACTTATTACCATAATTTTAGTCTTTTTTGTATTGATTCTCATTCCATACTTTTCTGACACTTGTATCAGTTTATCCATTACTTCCTGAAGCCCTTTTTGATTGCTTGCTAGCATGGCCTGATAGTCTGCGAAGCGCAGCGCCTTTAGCAGTACTCCTCCGACTTTAACTCCCTTATCTGTATTCTCCATCGCCTCTTGTACTAATTCTTCGATGTATATGTTAAACAGCAGCGGTGACAGTGGACATCCCTGCCTTACTCCTCTCCCAATCATACACGATTCACTCAGTTCTCCCTCTATTCTCACCTTCACTGACTGTCCAAGGTATAGGTTTGCTATCAGTCTTCTGTCTCTCCAATCCACTCCCACCCTTTTCAGTGCTCTCATCAAAATCCTCCAGTCTACTCTGTCAAACGCTTTTTCGTAATCCACAAAGCATATATAGATATTTTTTCCATTTTGAAGTCTTCTCTCACTTAGCATTCTTAAGCATCCGATTGCATCCCGTGTTCCTTTCCCCTTCCGAAACCCAAACTGATCATCTCCAAGGAGTCCTATTACATCTGTTTTTGCTTGTACTCTTTTTGTAATGACCTTGAGTATTATCTTCGCCGCATGGCATAATAGACTGATAGTTCTATGGTCCTCGCATTCCATTGCATTTACTTTCTTTTTAATCGGAATCATTATTGATTGTAGAAAATCGTTCGGCCATTCTCCTGTCATATAGATTTGTTGGCAGATTTCGACCAGTTCGTTTGTTGCATTCTCTCCTAGTATCTTTATTGCTTCTGCTGGTATGTGGTCCACTCCTTCTGCTTTGTTGTTTTTCATCTCTTCTAATGCGTTCAGAATTTCTTCTTTCATCAGTCCTGGTCCTAGCTCTTCGCTTTCAACTGTTTGCTGTTCCTCTATATTGAGTTCCGTTGGTTTGCCGTTTTTCAGATATAATTCTTCTATATATTCTTTCCATCTCTCTTCCACTTCTCGTTGAGTTGTGAGTGTATTTCCTTGTTTGTCTTTAATACCCGCCCTGCTCCCTTGCATACCTTCTTTTTTTGTTAGATCTTTTACTTCCTTATATACTTGATCATGTTTCCCTTGTTCTTGTAACTTTTCTATTTCTTGACATTTATTCTCCCACCATTTCTCTTTCGCCTTTTCTGTTGATCTTCGCAGCTGGTTATTTAGTCTCCTATATTCTTTTTGCATATTCTGTGTTCTGCTTCTTCCATTTTCTTCTCTGCTCCATGTCTTCTATCATTTCACGTGTCACCCATGGCTTTTTAGCTTTCCTTCTTTTCTTCCTTCCTACTTCTTGCTCCAGTTCTCTTACTACCACAGCTTTTAGTTTTTCCCATCTTTCTTCCGTTGTCCCTCCTGTGTTTGTTGTCGTCACTTGTTTTTCGATCTTCCCCGCAATTTCTGTTGCCTTTTCTTTGATTTTATCTCTATCCCATTGTAGATTTAATTGTTTTCTCTTGTTTATATACTTCAGTTGTATTCTCACCTTCATTACTACCAAGTTGTGATCTATGTCTGCATCTGCTCCCGGGTAAGCTCTCGCATTTTTACACAATTTCTATATCGTCCATTTACCATAATGTAATCTATTTGGTATCTTGCTATGTCTCCCGGCATCTTCCATGTATATATTCTTCTCTTTTCATTTTTAAACCAATCATTTTTCATTTTTAAACTGTAGGCTATTGTACATGAAATTATATTACGCCAGGTACAGGGAATTTTCTGCTTCGCTTCTGAAAATTGAACTAGAACCCCAACTTCAATAAATAGAAAACCTGCGTGAAGTAATTTATGAACGACGCCTTATGAGTGGGTGGATCCGAGATTTGCGATGCACTTTAAGGGAAGGGGTTCGTGATTTGTGAAAGATTTTTCAGGGAATGGGTAAAATTGCCCAAAATAGCGTGACGTATCTTTATGAACGGCGGTCCCAAAACTAACGTATTCCGATATCCCGTCGTCAATTGGATCCTGTTCCACACAGTGAATCACTTCCAATTCCAGTTCATCCAATGTCCGACGAAGAATCATCAGAAGAACAATGCTCTGACACCTCTCGATTGGCACAAAAGCCAAGCGTAGAACGTCGGCAAATATAATTGTTTATAGTGAAGTCTGAACTTTGGATTAACTTGTCTGCATTGTTATAAGTTCATTATTCTTCTTCTATAATTGAGATGGATTTATTTGAGTGGATATGTATCTGCTATTTACATGTTTTTGTTAGTTATTTGGATTTCTGAAACGTGTTTATCGTGAAGTCAGAATTTTGGGATTAGCTTTTCTGCATTTTCAGAAATATTCTTTTATGGACATGTAACTACTATTTTCATGTTTTCAGTTGGTTCTTTTGAATTCTGAAATGCACTTATCGTGAAGACAGAATCATGTGTTCATTATTATATGGAAATACAGTGCAATTGTCAACTCCTTAATTTTCTCAGTTGTTTTATTTATGATGATTTAAAGTTGAATGATTATGGAACATTATTGGATTAATGACAAAGATGTGACCAAGACAGTAAGTGGCAAGACCGAGACCCGAGACCAGGACCAAGACACTAACCATCAAGACCAAGACATTAGGTATCAAGACCAAGACCAAGACACTAGGGCTCAAGACCAAGACCAAGACAGTAATTTTAAACATCAAGAAAACAGACAAAAAAGGATTCGCAAATTTTTATCAACATCAGCCATAAAATTACGAAAATTTGGCATAGATATATCTTTACAAACATATTGTATTATTTATTATTCATGAAAGGGTTCCCGCAGTGACAATCTCGTATATCTCCATAATTCGGAAGACATCTGCCACAGAAAACATTATTACTAACAGTGGAAAAAACCCACTGTCTCGGTCTTGAATCGCAAGACCAAGACCGTAATGACGAGACAAAGGCCAAGACCGAGACACTGACCAGCAAGACCAAGACCAATACATTGAAAATAGTGTATCGAGACTGTCTCTAGACGTCACATCACTCATTAATGATCCTTAACTGATTATACTTGGCTAATATGGTGACTCATTGTCTATAATGTTCCTATCTGCTAGTTACTTGAGAAAGAGGCAATGCTAGAGACGCTTGGAGCGTTAAAAATTTAACAAGACTTTAAAGAGAATAATTGTAACTGCGTTTCTTTGTATTCATGTATTTTATGGTTAACTGTATATGGCTCTCTAAAAGGGGAGATAACTAAAAGAAATCTTCGGCATATTAATTGCCTGTCAAAATTATGACTATAAGTTATTCCGGAATTCTTCAAACATTTACATGTATAACATCCGTATCCGGTCATAAATGAATTTCATAAATACCTATAATTGCAATCATAATTTTCTTCCATTTATATAACCACGTCGTGATTGTCCGAATAAATACTACTAACTAAATATTAAAAACAATATGATATGCAATACAAGTATACAAACAGAAAAACGAGAATGTTTCACTGAAAAAAGATCTAACTATTATGTATGTTGGTTTAACGTAGATATTTTTGGCTCTTTAATAAAAATTTCAAAGATGTCTCTGTCATCTGAGACAGTCACTTCAAATGGCAGAAGAAAATATCTTCATCTCCGTCGTCTTCAGTGAATAGGATCCACCGCGCCAATCCTTCCACCAAAGTGCTTCATATGAACAGCCTGAGCAACTCGATGTATAATAGCCGCGGTAATAGAGACCGTTGAGATTGGAATCATTGCAGTCGTCGTACCACCAGGCACCACGACGATTGACAGCGCAGTTTCCGCCAGTGTATGGGTCATTATCAGCGTCTTTTGTGGTGAACCGGCGGTCGTTATGGCGACGAAGACTATCCCCTATTGGAAATAAACAACACACGTGTTCATCATGCGTAAATCTGCATAAGTTCTAAATTGCAAAAACAAATCAATTTCTAATTAGGAGCAAAAACTAACGTAGACTCAACCTTCTTCTGCCAGAATGCGGCGGCAATTGAGTAACGGATTAATTCGCGGAGTAAAAAGGCGCGTTACATGAGGACACTGGCCCCGTATCATGTAACTTGCGACGGCGACCGACTTGAAGATGCCAGAAGGACGTGGAAAAAGTGGAGGAGAGCGAGTAACTCTTCGGACAAACCGACGAGTGGAACGCAGTCCTCGCAATTGGCGTAAAATCGCAAAACATCGGAAAATACCGAGAACGATGACGAATCGGTGACACGTACAAACACGTGCTGGCAGCCTTATAGGCGCCGGAACCGGAATTAGGAAATAATATATATTATATTAATTTATTTATTTAAAATGATGAGTTAGAAGAAGCAGCTGCATGTCAGACTGAGGAGGCGGTGAAAAACGAGAATAGGCGGAATCTAAGATTTGGAACCCACTAATCTTCGAAGGTGAGCGCAGGGTCCTAAGGAAAGAAATGACAAACTACTTTGGACTAATGGAACTGCTTAGTCACGCAGGTCAGCGCAGGACTTAAGCTCGTTCGAGTACAGGACTTACTTTACCATTTTATGAATGCATGACCACAATTACCAATAGAGTATCGTAGTATGTAGACTCCGATAAACTGAAAGTCATCTTGGAAATTTCTTTAAAGCAAAAGTTTTTCCAATCTCCGGAAATTTTTAGCGACCTCTGAAAGCCAAAATACTAAAGATCGTGAATAAACAGTTCCTTAGCTCTTAGCTAGCTTATCGTTAATGAAAGTAATGTCCACTTTGTTGACCTACCTGCATTTCCATTATATCCTCCCACCGTTAGTCTGTATTTGTCATTGGATGAGCTGATACTAAATGCGGAATATTCTGCATATTTCGTTTCTCCTTCGAAATCCTGTAGATCAACTCTCAGTCGGTATCTTTTCTTTGATGTCAGTAGATGCAGGAACTCATTACCTGAACAATCGTTTATACTGAATTGTTGTAAGATGATCAGTGCGTAATTAAATTATTCATACACAATAAATGACAATGGAGGGAATAGGTTGCCGCCTTTTTCTAATTTCTTATGATCACATCAGACGCTAGTCAAGCAAAGTGGCGTGTGTGCAGCAGCACAGAAAACGTGTAGTATTCCTATCCAAGAGTTCTTGATCCAGATGATAATTCAAGTATGAATTACCTAAAAGAGATACTTTAATGCAACAATGTTCAATCTGAGTTGGAAGGGATACGGGGACATCGACAATGATATTGTATTTTGTCATCTTCATTTCCAAGTGTTATAAATCCAAGCCAACTGCATAATTTTCATTCATTATCTTTTGAGAAACGAGTGTGCATTTAATAGCGTTGCTTGCTCCTCTGTTTTATTCATGACAAAATGATGATGATGATGATGATGATGATATATGATGATGATTATGAGGATGATGACTATGATGGTGGTTATGATGATGATGATTACATTAGATAGTGCAGATTGCAGATGTTTATTCATTTTTTGAATTCTATGCCCTCACAACGTGTCGTGCCACGTTTTGGTCAGTAAAACCTCGGCGCTGGGTTCGTTTTTCATAGCGCATTGACTTATTTCCGATTCAACTGAATTGCCCAATAGAAACAGAATGATAGCAGTTTCAGTGGACTGTTCTCCTTCAGCCTCTTAATGACCAAGGTCATCTGGATGCCGGGATCTGCTGTCATGTGGATTTCTGGAGATACTTCGTTATCTGTTCGAGTTTCTCCTTGATTGCTGTAGATAAGGGCTGGCCTCTATACACTGTTAGACTGCGATCAATGATTTATAGGAATCGTAGCCCAGGGCTGGCACTGAATAGCGGGTTTCCCAAAGGAATTAACTGTGTCGGGCGAAGAGTTAAGACTACTTTCAATACATCGACCTACAGTTGCTATGTTTGTGGAATATTGATTTGTAACTTATTTTAAGTGCTGGACGAAATGTCGCGTTCATTTCACATAATTGACGATGAAAATCACGGCAATTCACGACTTTGTCAAAATTTCATGGAATTCGCAGCAACGACGCAAATCACGGAACTCACGGTTTCCGCGGGTTAATTTCAATTAACCCGATAGCAATAAGGTATGCAATAAAAGTGTCTAAGGCTGCTGATAAAGGCAAAGTGACCACGCTGATCCTACTCGATCTTACAGCCGCCTTTGAATTGGTTGATCATGAAATTCTTCTGCAAAGGCTGCGACTGAGGATGGGTTTGGATGGTGCGGCCCTGCTATGGATTAGATCGTATTTAACCGACCGAACAATGCGTGCCTGCTATCATGGATCTGTGTCCAGTACTAGAAAGATGCTCTGCGGAGTTCCACAGGGGTCCATTCTGGGCCCTCTGCTGTTTGCTATATTTATCAGTGAACTCGGAAGCATTGAGACTAATCATCAGCTTAACACACACTATTATGCCGACGATATTCAATTGTATCATTCTCACTACCCTGATGACGCTATGCAAGCAGCCGAATTATTGTCTAACTAGGTGTTTACCCGTCAAAAATGACGGGGGAGATTGGCTGTTTAATCACCCGATTTTGCGAAAATGCAATAGCATTTTGCGCAATTAATTTCCCCAACTCGCCGCCTTTTCCTTCAACCGAGTTAACGCCCATTCGGAGGAATTTTTTAAAACTTGATAGTCAACGTAAGTGTAATGATTTGGCAGTGTCGAACGACATGCAGTGCTTGATTCTCTTGTTTGCTGTGCTGCTTTCGCACGCCAAGCAACAGCCTGCTCCTCATTCTCTCACTTGATTGTCGGAAAGCTGGTGAACGCTAGACTTTTTTGTTTTGCACGGACGGTTAGACAGAGGAATAAAAAAGCTAAACAATGGTGCAAACCTCATCTCCTTAGCTCTTATATAGCCTGAGATGTAGCAAATTCAAAAAAATTGGAAACTTTTTCAGAATTCAAAACTTTCGCGAAATTCGTTCATAATACTTATGTTCAAACATTGGGATCATCGGGTTAGAATTGATAGATCTTTACCAAATGTCAACCGATTTTCAAACTTTTTGTTTATTTTGTTCCCCTGACATCCCTTTACAACTTTACCGCTGACTAAAGTGGGGTAACCGCTGAAAAGTTTTTGCTAGGGGCTTTGAAATTGTTTGGGAGAGAGGGTGATATTTTAGGCCGTAAAGTGGACTCTACCCTCAAAGTTTTTGGTTTTGCACAGACGGTTAGAAAGAGGAATAAAAATCTAAACAATGGTACAAACCTCATCTTTTTAGCTCCTATACAGCCTGAGATATAGCAAATTTAAAACGTTACAGCAATCATTTCTGAAGAACGCTTTTCCAAAAATTAAATCCCCAGCACGGTGACGGCTTCTGAAAATTTAATTCCCACTTGAAGGGTTAAATTTAAAAAGTAGGTATTGAGGTTAGGAAGAAGTAAATATATATAATAACGGGGGCAGGGCATTGGGAGCGGGAGGGAGGTTTGAGAGGAGGAAAGTGGGTTGTACGGGTTTTCGGAGCAGCGTTGTGTAGGTTTGGGAACGGGGTTTGGGGCCGGTGGGGTAGGGCGGAGAGGTGATAGGTTTGGGCTAGGGCGATTGGGAGGGATGGGGAGACGGAATGGAGGGTTGGGAGAGGGATGGGGAGAGGGAATAAGAACGGGGATTTGGGGCCTGTGGGGTAGGGCGGGGTGGGTATGGTTTGGGGCCTGGGCAGGATGGGCTGGGGCCGGGGCGGGGATGATTGGGAGAGGGAAGGGGTTGGGAGAGGGATGGGGAGAGGTCATGGGAACGGGGCTTTGGAGCCTGTGGGGTAGGGGGAGGGGGGATGGGTTGGGGCCGGTGCGATTGGGAGAGGTATGGGAGAGGGAAGGGGATTGGGAGAGGGATGGGGAGAGGGAAGGAGAAACGGGGGTTTGGGGCCCGTGGGGTAGGGCGGGCGGGGATGGGCTGGGGCCGGAATGGGGATGGGTTGGGGCCAGGGCGATTGGGAGAGAGATGGGGAGAGGGAAGGGAACGGGGTTTGCTGCAATTAAGACACTTCGTTAAACGCTGCGTTTTTTAGACAGTTTTGATTAAACAATTTCGTTGTTATGGCAACAGCGTTATGCAAAATCTGCCGTGTATCGTGACCGACAGACAGACCGGACATCGAGAATTATATAATAAGATGGTATTGGGCAAATGCAGGAATGGCTAAGCGCGAATAGACTTAAATTAAATCCATCGAAGTCAGAACTGATATGCCTGGGACAGAAGCGGCAGATCAAAAAAGTAATGCTTGACCGAGTCAGGGTCGGCTCTGATCAGATTCTGCGCTCAAAGGTCGTTCGGAATCTAGGCGTGTTCCTTGATGAAGATCTGTCAATGGCTGATCACATAAGTAGGGTGGTATCAAGAGGTTTTCTTGAATTGCGTAAATTAAGATCGATAATAACCTCGGTGACGCGTGAGGTGGCATTGACGCTGGCTCATGCGCTGGTCTGCACACGGTTAGACTACTGTAATAGTCTACTGGCTCAAATTAACGTCACGCAGTTAAAGAGACTACAATCATTGCAGAATGCAGCTGCTCGGTTGATAACTGAGACGCGAATGAACCAGCACATTTCGCCAGTTCTTCGTGAACTACACTGGCTTCCGGTGATCTACAGAGTACAGTTTAAAATTATCTCGTTGGTGGACAAATGTCTTCATGGAGATGCACCAGAATACCTGCAAACTGAATGTAGGCTTGTTCGATCATCTGATAGAGCTCATGGATTAAGATCATGTGACACGCGATTACTCGTCATCTCTCGGACTAATTCAAAATTCGGTGATCGTATGTTCTCGAAGCTTGGCCCAGCCTACTGGAAAACTCTTCCGTCAGAACTTCGAGATCGAATTACTACACGGGACATTTTTCTATCGAGACTGAAGACGTTTCTTTTTGAACAATCAGCAGCGGCGCATTAGTGTTTTAATGCGCTTCGTAATGTTCTATCAAATCTAATCTAATAAGCTGTAGACATAATCTTTTCTTTCTCGCAGCTTCTGACTCTTCTCTAGTAATGATGTAGTCCATGATCCATCAGGTTTTCAGTCTTGTAATCTGGAGAGGTCCATGTAAGTTTTCTGCACATTCTTTTTGGTATAAATTAAATGTTGGTTACACACAAATTGCTGTCGCTGCATAATAATTATTCAAGTAATCTGGCCCCGTTGTCATTTTAATCTCCTTGTACTCCATGCCTTACTATAATTTTCCCCATATTTCTAATTATTCCCAAATTTTGCATTGAAAGCTCCTAGGAGGAAGAAAAGGTCTTGGTGTTTTTTCTATCAGGTGACAGGTCTATCAAGTATAGGCCTAAGGTCTTGCTACTAACAATTTATAATAGTACAATACATTCATTCTATAGGTTCATATTAACCAGCAAGACTAAGGTGTTTTGATTTCTATTGTTCATACCTAGCCAAAATTCTCCGCTCGGGTTTCCAAATCCATTTTCGTAATCCTTCCATCCGCGGTAAAAGTTTTCGCTTCCATCTTTTCGTCTTTGAATAACCTGTGTTGTTAATTAAATTATTATCCAGTAATAATGTTAGAAAAGTAGGATGACGAGCGAAAAGAAAACGCAAATCCAAACAGGCGCTGGTCTTATATATATATATATATATGTATAAATTGTATATATATATATATGTATAAATTGTATTTATATATATCCATCTATATGAGTAAAATAGCGAAAGTACCATATAGGCTACGGTGTTTGACGAAAATAGCGAAAACGCGGGAAAATTGTCGCATATTTGTGCAGAAATCGCAATGCGTAAGAAACGGAAGTAAATGCGGCGCATTAAAATGTTGTTAAATATGCGATCGCATAATCGCATTAAACCGGAATGACAAAATTACCGTCCAGCCGCCGTTTGCCATTGTCATGTCGCAATATGCTTCAGCGTAGAATCGTTTTCCTTCATGAACGACGTACAAAGGATAGACTCCACTCGCTGTGTGGCCATTCGTCTTAACACTGTGGCAGTCGCACACGACTGGATAACCACGGCAATGATCTGAAAAGTATCAATGTACTCGATCTATAGTCTCATACTGATTAAAAATTAGTGACGATGAATTACCAAAATTCAAGCAACAAAAATAGCAAATGTTTGAACAATTGCGAAGACACGCGACATTTCGTAATGTCTACGAACAGTCAGTGTCCTATATTTTCTCGCAGATCTCGACTTATTCATCATTAAAAAATTTTCAAAATATGCCTGAGAAATCCAATATTCACCGATCATACTCTTATAAATTTACTTTAAAAGTTTCACCCGGAACTCTTAATTTCACAGCATTACAGTACCTATTGCAATGTCTTGGGATTTATTTGAAGCTCTCTAAAAGACGATTTCAAATAGATCTATAAATTTGCTTGCCTTGCAAAGTCTGATGAGCAGCAGTAGAATTAGATTGGTTGTTCATCATTTTCTGTTCTAATCCTTGGAATCTGCGCAGAATGCGTTGTTCTAATGCTAAGACAGAATCTTGCAAATCTTGGACAGCCGTAGCAACATTCATTCTCTTGTAGATCATTTCTAATCTCTGTAATCTCTGGTCTAGTTCTTCCAGTCTGCTCAGAACGTTTTCTTCTGACCCTGAATTGAAATCTTTGCAAACTGACGTCGTACATTGCCCGCTTGCTCTCACTGTGTAAGAGAGTAAAAAGAAAAACGTGAAAACGGAAAGGCTACGCATGTTTCAATTGGAAATCAACTGAAGGCAAGCGCTGAATCTGAACACTAACTCTTAAATGGGATCAACAATGAACTTTATCGTTTGATGAACGCTTATGACATTACCGGAGGCCATAGCAAGCTAATTACTGTTCGCAACTTATAGGCCCTAGCTAGATAATGTAGCATATAGGCTATCAAGAGTATAGCGACTTGGGTGGTTGCAATTTGAAACCAACTGAAAGCAAGTGCAGAATCTCAACACTAGCTCTGATTTCTGTTAGATATGATCAACAATGAGCTTTATAATTTTACTTAACGGACATGATAATATTACCGAAGGTCATAGCAAGCCAATTACTGTTCGCAACTTATGCCTAGATACAGTAATGTAGCTGATATATATCATGAGAGCAACGAGTGCGACAGTGATAATGGATGTAGGATAACTACGCAATAATTGCACGTTCTCTCTAAGTTAGTGTCAGATGAAAGCTTTTGTAATAATTATCATGACCTGTAAATCTTCATGCTATAAACCTTTGAAATCTGATACAGATACTATACTGTACTATACGTTAACATAGTAAGCGTCATTTTAAGCTAATTTTTAGAAATCCGTGTGCAATAATTATTGTGAAAATAATCTCTGAAGTCCAAAAATGATTTCAGTGAATCCATTTCGAGTGTTTCTCGGAAATTTCTATCTGAGTTTTGATGAAATATTCCGACACTGAAAAATAATATTCCTGTTATGGAAAGTTTATATCTATTGTCGTATTGACAAACAAGGAAGTAAACCAGACATTTTTTGGCTGAGGTAATGTAGGGGTTGAGTTCATCGCCCTGGACTGAGCCAAAATCTAATCATAGGTTTTCATGGTTCATTCCCAATCTACATAATTTTGCCTGATAAAAGTATTTATTTACAGAAATAAAACCAGGAACCTTAACTACGCTTTAATTGCAATTGGGGTTTGGCTGTATGAGTCGATGGTACCATAACTAAATCGCGGACGACAAAATAGCGGAGACAAAATCGCGGACGACATAATAGCGGAAAAACCGCGACAAAATAGCGCCGACGTAATCGTGCGATAGGAACGGAGCGACGTGATTGATTGATATGAAGAGACCTTATTAATTCTACTTTATTGATTAATATGAAGAGACATGTTTAACTGTTTAGTTTAGTATTTGCTTCTACGTGCTTGATTGATATGCAGAGACATTGTTAGTTTTTGCTTCTATACGTGATTGCTTATTATGAACAGAAATTTTTAACAGATTTAACAGTTGACTAATATGAAGAGACTTTTAAACAGTTTATTATATGCTTCTACGTGCTTGATTGATATGCAGACATTTTTAACATTTTATTATTTGCTTCTACGTGATTGACTAATATGAAGAGACATTTCTTTACTGATGTTAATGATTAATATAGAGAGACATTTTGACAATTATAATTGCTTTGGTGTTTTATAAATTTTAATAAACATGTTAAATTGACAGTTGTGCTCTCTATCGTTTTTTGCTTCGCGCTATTTTGCGCTATTTTGTCGTCCGCGATTTTGTCTGGACACCTGAGTCGATACAACCTACATGCATGCACCATTTGGATATGACTACTTCAAACTTAGATTGAGCGCCTCATAATAAGCATCTGCTGCGGTAGTATCTTCGAGAGCGCTATGCAAAATTCACGAAATTTTACTGCTTCTTATCTGTTTACTTACTTACTTACTATATATCAGACTAACAAAGATTATCATGATGAAAACATAAATTTTATTCGGAGGTTAAGTGTTCTGGAATAGGTTTGTGGTCAATAGGTCAAACACACAGCTTAGTGATTGCATCTATTTTGATAGCAATATCTATGTTTTAAACTTTCGCTTCCTAACTTATCTCGACATACATATGAGGCTGCACTCTGTGAATCTTAACTACGCTGTGGGTCAATAAAAAACATGCCACTGTATAATATACAGTGTATATTTGTTCATAACTTTGGTTAAGTGTGGACCGATTTTAAAAGCTTTAAAAAATATTTAATTTTTTGCGCCTATTTCACCTCGCATTTTTGCGGAAATTGCGGTGTTTTTCGGTTTAAAAAGTGCTGACGAACCAAACGGTCATGAAAATCATTCAAGCAGTTGCGGATCTCTTGTAATTCTCGGTCTATATTGGGAAATTAAGCAAAATGTACTATATGGTATATATATATATATATATATAGCGCCAGGGGCGTAAACTTGGCGTCAACAGTGGGTGGGAGAGGATGGAATAATTTTTTTAAAAAGTTGACTCTAAAATATAAAAATCTCGCCATTTTTTTTGGGGGGGATATTGCATATTATGGCGGGGACCTTAAATCGCCCATGAAATACGTCAATAACAAAGTAGTCCATGCATTGTCTGGCCTAGGACTATTTTGTATGTATTTACACTTTCTAGTATACACAATATTTTTATTTATAACAACATTGAAAAAAATGCAAGGTCAAACAATACAAGCAGTGGCAGATCAAAGTGGGGGATGACTGGAGATTCGTCCCCTACCGGATTTCTTATTTTTTGGATGTCAAAGCTATTTTCCTTGTCAACCAATTTTTCGGTAGAAGTGTAGTAAAATTAGGCAAAAATCCCTTTTGTCGGCCTCCTTCTTTCTCTCCTGTTTCTTATAAACGCGGCAGTCGTGTACAGGCTGTACAGCCACTACACCTGTAGCCGCTCAAGGCTCAGCCAACGCCCGGAGCGTCGTCCTCAGCCCGAGTCCCGGCTCCCGTGACTTTAGCTCTAAGGCTAAAGTCACGGTTACCGTAATTTTATCTCTATGGATAGAGTCGCGGTTACCGTGACTATATCCACAACGAATAATAGTCCCGGCTTCCGGGACTCTAGCTATATGGATAGAGTCCCGGTCCCCTAGATTCATTAAACACGGAAAACAGACAAAATTTCAACCTATAATTGCGGATTTGATTTATAATCGGAATAACATTTTATAATACAGTGCAGATGGCTCACAGTGTCACAAAGTGATTGGTTGGATTAATGGTTTAGAATAGTTAGTGCTTCCCAAAGTGTGGTCCGCGGACCGGTGCCGGTCCGAGAGCCCTTCTTTGCCGGTGTAGCATAATACATTAACTCCCATGTAATAATAACTCCCATCGTTATTATATATAAATTAATAACTCCCCGTCATTATTATATATAAAAATAACTTTCTCTACATAATAATAACTCCCCTAGCTTTGCTAGAAGCAAGCTGTGGCATAGATGCAAACTGTAAATTTTTAAGATTTAAATTTGTTTCAAAACTGTGTGCGAAAAAGGTTTGATATTTCAGTAATTCTAAAAATTATTTCGTTATGGTTTATGTCGGTATATTTTTCTTTATTCTACAGTATATTGCTATTTGTCGTTATAACTGGACTAGTTGTTTTAGATTTGCCATTATTGCTCGATTATTGCCGTTATAGACAATGATTCATTAGCTACTGCAGGCCTTCTTTTCTCTCTTTAAATTAATTGAATTGACAATTCAATTACTTTTGCTCTTTTTAGTATTTGGTAGCCTCTTATTCCTTTTGAAAAAGTAAAAGGGTTGTAACCATCCAGTCAGTGTACCCTGGATATACTAACTCGAATTGCCAAAGATTGTTTTGATTTCTTGGGCCATATAATTCTTCATCTTTAATCTTTCTCGCTCCGAGGGTTGGTCGCACTATGTCAGCGGTTCTCAACCTGTGGGTCGCGACCCCCAAGGGGGTCGAATGACGATTTGCCAGGGGTCGCCCGAGACCATCAGAAATATGGGGTTGTCTCTTTTCTTGTTATTATGCAAAATTTCCTCAGTGGTAGTTACGACGTACTAGTTGTTTGACTATAATTGTCATTCGAGGATAGACATGGAGACAATTAAATAATAACGATTTCGAACATTTTGATTGTCGTAGCATTATTATTTTAGCAGCTTACATTGTGAACGAAAATAATTTTACCGTTGGGGGGTCGCCACATAATGGGGAATTGAATTAAAAGGGTCGCGGCTCTTTAAAGGTTGAGAACCACTGCACTATGTACTATCTGTTTCCATTGTTGCCTATTGTTAGTTGCCCTGATGGCTTGGTTAGGTTGTAATAATAATAATGATAATAATAATAATAATAATAACAATAATAATAATCCTGATAATGGCGTGCTTTGAAGCTATTTAGGAATCAAACGAGCATTGGTTTTCACTTTCAAAATATCCAGAATTGAATTTTAAAACTGACAAAGCCTAAAAGTAGAAAGAACTGCCTGTCATGAACAGCTTACACTCTCAAATGGTGACTCTACTGTATGCTTTAATATTTACTATGGTAGTATGGTTTAATATTTAATAAAATCAGGCTGCTATGTATTATGGGAATATGGGTGCGAAGCTGCGAAATATGCAAATACCGCAAAAGCCTCCCAGCGTGTTTGTTTGAAATCGAAGGAGGTTTAAAGGGGCCACCAACGAAGTTCTGCACAAGCAGTGGCGGCTCTAGGATTTGGCAAGTGGGGGGGCCGGTGGGGTGGCAACTTCTAATCATGGGGGCCAACCATTTGTTGTTTAATGTATGTAGCATTAAGCATAGGGTCCCAACTGGGGACCACTGGGGGGGCCAGGCTCTCAATAGGGAGGGCACGGGCCCCCCTGGCCCCCCGGTGGAGCCGCCACTGTGCACAAGTGCTCTAAAAAACCTTGCTAAGCCACTGAATTAAAGGGCCACGAAATCAACACCATCGTTTCTAGCGGCGAAACTGTTACTTTGTTAGTTTAGTCGTCTGATCTGTGTTGCTCCGAGTCTAAACCCGTAGGCCTAATAAGAGTCTAAACCCGTAATTACCAATTCAAGTCAACTCATTTAGTCCGACGACACTTTTCCCTTTTCCTTTCTTTTTCTTCGTTCTAACCATTTGCCTAAGCACAAGTTTACTGTACATTAAAACTGCGATATCCCGTTACTCCGACCCAATTGTACTTAAATTTGAGAGTTCATCACAAGGCACTCACATGTTTTTTGTTTTTATGTGCACGGTATCTGGGCAATTTCACTCGATGACATGATATAGTCGCATATCACGTCATTTGAGTTCAAAGTAAGGCATGTGATGCCTATCATAAATAACACTGGTCAACAAATTTTATGCAAGTTTTTGTTTCCTCTACAAATTTTGGTGAAACTAATAGATTTTGACTTGCTGAACACACATATGTAATTAGAATTTCTGTATCACGTAAGGTTTTTAAGAAATCGACAATTTAGCATTTAGTATTGTAACGTCTTCTGTAACATACTGTAATCCTACAGAAGGATCTAGGCAATAATGACAAGACATGAGAAAATTAGAAATGTTTTGCTGTAGATTTTCGTTTGTAGTCACTGTCCAGTGCTTCACGTATCAGTGACCAACAGTAGTCTCCGAGCATAGACGGACTCCACTTTCCCTGGTAGCGTTTCTCGATGCTGGCAATGTCTTTGTGAAATCTTTCACCATGTTCATCACTGACGGCGCCGAGATTGTCCGGGAAGAAGTCCAAGTGAGAATGAAGGCAGTGTATCTTCAGTGACATGTTGCATTTCATTGCCTTGTAAGCTTGTAGCAGATTTCCAACTTGTTCAACATAGTTTGGCGCCTTGTAGTTGCCCAGAAAGTTAGCAACAACATCCCTGAAGGGTGTCCAGGCAACATGTTCGGCGCCCTGCAGAAGGCCCTCAAAGTGACTGTCCTTGAGCATCTCTCGAATCTGTGGGCCAACAAAAACGCCTTCTTTTATTTTAGCATCACTGGTGCGTGGAAACCTCTGTCGTAAGTATGTAAAGGCTTCACTTTCTTTGTTCATTGCTTTGACAAAGTTTTTCATTAACCCAAGTTTGATGTGCAAAGGTGGGAGATAAATGTTCTTCGGATCAACGAGAGGATCATGTTTAACGTTCTTCTGTCCTGGAAGTCCCTGCGAGGTGGCGAGACCTTTGTCACATAATGTGAATCTCTAGCTCGGCTGTCCCATTCGCAAAGAAAGCAACAGTACTTGGTGTAGCCTAGCTGCAGACCGAGTAGAATTGCAACAACTTTCAGATCTCCACATATATTCCAGTTGTATCTCGAGTATTCTATGTGTTTCAATAGCAGCTGCATGTTCTCATATGTTTCCTTCATGTAAGCAGCATGTCCAATGGGTACTGAAGGGTATGAATTGCCATTGTGCAGCAAAACAGCCTTTAAACTTAACAGCGAAGAGTCAACAAAAAGTCGCCATTCGGATGGATTGTGCTTACAACCGAAAGC
This sequence comes from Metaphire vulgaris, assembly GCA_018105865.1. Lineage (NCBI taxonomy): Eukaryota > Metazoa > Annelida > Clitellata > Crassiclitellata > Megascolecidae > Metaphire > Metaphire vulgaris. Next base: position 3,027,286 of record CM030851.1, on the reverse strand, counting down.
AGAAAGCAATCCATCAATGTCAATGCAAAAAGTAAGACTGTCGATTTTTTTGAAGGATCGAGTCAAGTCTTCATGCCGTTTACGAAATACTGAAATTTTTGTACCTGGAGAGAGCAGATTCCATTCTTGCAACCTAGATCCAAGCAATTCTGCTTGATTTTTGACAAATCTAAGTCTCTATCCTTTTAAAGATATGATTGCTGTCATACTCCGCTTCTGTGATTTCAACGTAAACTCTCCACAGATGTAGCAGAACGTGTCACTGCTATTGCGACATCGACGCGACATTTCAGAAACTTTAATTAAATTAGTTAATATATTCAATTCACAGCCTTTAACTAAACAGTTATATCTCATCAAATAGAAAGACTGCAGCTGCTTCCTAGTGCTGCTTGGTATTTATATAGGACTGCGTAACCATAGCAACAATACATGCTAGGCATGTAGTCTTGAAGACAGGTTTGGGCGCGTCTGGGCATGTCTGGACATGCCTAATTATATTGAGGATTGGGTACTTGTACTTGGCCTTGAGGGTTGAGACCTGCAAGTAGTTGTAGCTACTAGAAATGGCACAAACTCTGTGTGCATTATTTTGAAGTATTGTGAAAACTTACAAAGTTTAAGTTTTATCCGATTCTGTTGCTGACAATGTTAGTTGAAAGGCGTAGTAATTTTGAACCTAAGCGAAAAGATTGTTTGTTTGAGCATGTATTTGTGCTTGCTTGTACTTGTGTTTGAATGTAAAGTGATTGGCATCGGCCTTGGACTATGAGTGCTTGGGCTTATATTTGGTCTTGAATGTTGTGTGCTTGGCCTTGTGCTTGGCCTTGTGCCTTAGGTGCTTGTTAACAAGATTGCAAAGACGCAATGGACAGAGACCACATTGCCAAAGAAAACCTCGAATTTCACTTTGAAACGACATAAATTTAGGATCCAAAAGATTATTTTAGGACATCAACAAAATGATTTCTCAAAATTCTGCATAAATCGCAAATTGCATGACTCCATGCATTCCACTATGAGCAGTGGGGGGAACATGACGAGCAGTGGGGGATATGGGAAATGCATGGTTTAATGCACAGTACTTTGCTTTAACTTTTAATATTATTTGTATAAATTGTCACACACCATTTATTTAAACCATAAATGTAATAGTGCAACTGCAAGTTGCAACAATTGAAAATCTGCAAATAAATTCAAACAAGTATCATTAACACTAATACAGAGTTGCCATGGCAGGAATTGACACAGACGTCTTGTCAGTTTTTTGTTATTTGGTACATCTGAGACGGCATGTCGCCCATCGCATACCCAAGAGATGAAAGTGTATGAATACCGAGTTGAATTCTAACTAGTGTATCATTTATATTCATGCACGAGAAGCCCCACTCACATTCAGCTGACGAGATATGCAGAATTTGAATTCTACTGAGTACTGAAGCAAGCACATTGCCGATTACTTTCACGTTGTTCTTGTACTGTCGGAACTGATCCAAGACTAGTGACTGTTCTACTTTGCACAGTTCTGCTAGGTAAACTATTGCTCTGTCACCAAATAATAATAATAATAATAATAATAATAATAATAATAATAATAATAATAATTTTATTGTCTGGCCTTGACGAAGTATGAATGGTTTAATTAACAGCACAGGTAAATTTTTTTCAAAGGTTAAGATAATTCTGTCCACAGTTAACACCGAGCATCAAGTTTCATTCTTTAGCATATGGTCGGCGCGAAGCGCCGAAAAAAGTTTCTCCCTCTGCTGACGGTGAATGCATTTTCCTGTCAGAATCACAGTGGGGACAGATTGACTTCCCTGGCTGGGATGTCAGTAGCCACCTCAGTGGGGGGATGTAGTTGGGCAGTGGGGGGAAGATTCCCCACTTCCTCCCTACAAATCGCGCCCTGCATACTACTGTATCAAAGTGAATCAAATTACATTTTAAAATGATAACCCGTATTTTACCAATTTTCCTATCAACGTATCATTGTGAAGTCTGCAAAGATACGAACCAATCTAATGATCTAATCATTCTAATCTAATGTGATGGATGCGACTGAATGCCTTTAATTAATTTCTCAATGTTTGGCTCTAGTTCAGTTGTTGCAACATCTAAAGTGGAGGGTTAAGCTTGGTCGCAAATAATAGTCTCATTCGGGCTCATGATAGAGAGAGTCTGCTCACACAAAGAGTAGCGACCCCGGCTCGCGGTCTCGTAGCGTGGCCGGCGGTCGGGCGGCCCCCAACGCCCGCTCGGTCTCCCGATCGCCATCTGCCGCCGACTCTGCCTGATCGGCGGCGTCTGTTTGCCTTTCCGGTTCACCGACATCAGATGAGATGTCCGCGGCTGCCGGGCAGGCCGCATACTGAGGATGGCCGCTCCTCAACATAGGGTTCTGATTTCCCTCATCTGACGTCTCTCTGTCGGTTCCGTCCGAGAGGCCCTTAATTTTGGCTCCTCTTTTCGCTGGCCACCGCTTGGTCTTGGCGCCTTAAGCGATTTCGGTACATATTTTTTGTTGCCGGTGTCTAGCATATTACATTAACTCCCATATAATAATAACTCCCCATCGTTATTATATATAAATTAATAACTCCCGTCATTATTATATATAAAAATAAAGTTTTCTATATAATAATAACTCCCCTAGCTTAGGAGAAGCAAGCTGTGGCAATGATGCAAATTGTAAATTTTTAAGATTTAAATTTGTTTCAATTTTTTAAAATCGCGATATTTCGAAACTGTGTACGAAAAAGGTTTGATGCTTCAGTAATTTGAAAAATTATTTCGTTCTGGTTTATGTCGGTATATTTTTCGTTATTTTATATTTGCTATTTGTCGTTATAACTGGACTAGTTGTTTTAGATTTGCTATGAAAATAACTTGGCTTAAAGTGGTTTATGAGGCTAAGTCAGCCTGTGTGAAAACCAGTTTTGAAACTCTTATCTTTGCAATAAACGTGGTTCTGCTATTCGTACCCACTAAAAAAATAATAATAACAATAGTAATGATAGTAATACCAATAATAATAATAATAATAATAATAATAATAATAATAATAATAATAATAGTAATAATAATAAGGCTGATAATGGCGTGCTTTGAAGCGATTTAAGAATCAATCAATCAATAAAACAAATTTATTTACCAGCATCCTTTTAATTACAAATCAAGAAATGAAAAACTTAACTAGGCAAAGATTAAAATTCAAATTATATATAAACCATGAATGCCAAAAATTTGGACAGACTTTACAAAATAATGACACAATACTGAATATTAATATAATGAAAATGAGCTAGTACTAATATTTATAATAATAATTATTGTTATTTTATTTTATTTTTATTTCTCAACATCCTGTTGAATACAAGTCAAGAAAAGAAAAAGCTTCACTAGACAAGGAGTAAAAATTCAAGTTATTTATAAACCACGAAAGTCCAAATACTTGGACATACTTTACAAATTACAGAATAATGATACAAACTTAATAATAATATAAATGAAAAATAAGATAGTACTAATATTTAATAGTGAAAATTGATCTAGGCAATAAAATAATCTAATAGTAGAAAAATGCAGCATGAAGAGTAAAGAAGTTTATCGTTGAGAAAAGGCTGGACTAAGGGATTAGAATCCCGTAATATTGGCTAACCTCACAGTTTTTATTTAACCCCTTAACTGGGGATCCCGGATATATCCGTCCATTTTACATTGAGTTACAGTTAAATACACGGTTAAGGGGTTAAATGACATATAAAAGATGGAATCTATGGGTGTTATGTAGGAATCAAGTAAGAAGTATTTGAGTTAATTAGATGAATAAACAGCAGAAAATACACGTAGGCCTATTCATATTAATTGATTTAGAAAGAGTAGGTTAGTACATGAATGTATTTAATATATTTAGTAAGCTCAATTGTAAGTTAGTATGTATATAAAAATTATTTAGAGGTAAGTTAAGTTTGCCATTTTAAAAGAAATTTTTTTAAAATTTTAAGCTCGTTTTAAAATTTAATGAAGTTATTTTGTTTACATTTTTTAGATCCAAGGGCAAACTATTCCAAATTCAGGATCCAGAAAAATTGTTAGAAAATAATCTGACATTAGATGATGCATATTTAAGATAAATATTGTTTCTATTTATAAGATTAAGTTTACATTTGTTGTTTAGAGTTTCAGAGAATTTGTTTGCATAGAAATTATGGCGTAAAAGGTTATGGAGATGAAGCTAAGTTAGTCCGTGTAAAATCCTCTCTTAACATTTAAACTGAGAAATAGACTTTTGGTCGATCGAAGAGCCATTTGAGAGCATTTCCGCTTGGACAGGAATATTCTAAGCGGGACTTATTTTCATTTCGGTCGTCTTCAGTGAGTACCAGAGGCCACGCCACAAATGCCAAGTGATGCCGTCCTCGTAGGCGGATTTGCCGCTGTAGTCGCCGCTGCTGTAGTAGAGGCCGTTCAGATTGGACCCGTCCCTGTGGCAGGCTTTGTACCACCATCCGCCCCTGTATCTCTCGGCGCAATTCGTCGACGTGTTGTGGTTTTCAACAGGCGAATAGGAGTCATTGTCAGCGTCCAATGTACTGAACTGCTGTTCGTTGTGCTCCCTTAGGCAGTCGCCTACAATAAGACCAGGGATATTTTTAGGTGGGTGGGTATATATACCGATATACCACATTCCCGTCGCTACACCCCCTAACACTCCCCAAATCCCCCCCCCAAATTGAGGTTGACACCCCCAAATTTGGTAATGTGACAATGGTATGCATACAAAATGCATGCTAATTAGCTCCGGACACCTCCAATTTAAGGTCGACACCCCCAAATTCACAATTCTAAAAATATCCCTGAATAAGACACAGCGTGATTTAGTACAAAACCACCGAAATGACCACTGCGACGACACAGAACAGCAGGACACGTGACAAAGAAACAGACCGTAGAACGGCACGTAACACCTATGTGGCTGTCCATTAATTACGTCAACCAATTAGGATGAGGGGGTTTGAAAAGTTTGACAGTTGTTGACAGGGAGAGGGGGTCAAGAGAAGTTGACGTCAGCAATTTAATTTTTTTACAAATGATAAAAAATAGGAAATTTTATGGAACACTATTTATTGCAACGGAAAAACGCTTGACAAGCAAAAAAAGTTATCACCACCACATTATGACACTTGATGAACAAAAGAAAGGAGAAAGGTCTCATCACTGCAAAAATAATAACGTTCTAAACTTTTTAGGGGGACCCGTCACTGGTCTTAGTGGGGAGGAGGGGTCAAAAGTTTTTGACATAATTACAGGGGGTCACTGAAAGTTGACAGTTGTTGACAAGGGGAGGGGTCAAAAATTGCCCAAAAATTGTTTACATAATTAATGGACAGCCCCTATTGTCAAAAGGCTTTCAGGTCGAAGTCTGCTCATTTTTCCCTCGATCGCCCAAATGAGTCATCACGTAGAACTAAGACCTGCAAGATGTGCTTTATTTGTTGTTTTTGTTATGAAACAATTATTGTATTTGATGTCAACCTGCATCTCCACTGTAACCTCCAATCGTCAGTCTGTACTTGTCTAGGGATGAAGCGACGCTGAAGACCGAATATTCTGCGTATCTTTTGACTTTGTTGAAATCTTCCAAATCCACTCGAAGTTTGTAGTTTTTCTTAGATGTTAGAATGTGAAGAAATTCGTTTCCTTAAACAGATAAGTTAACCAATTAATTAATTATTCAAATACACGATAACGAACGCCAATCCCGTCTCTGAGCATCTCTATATATCGACGCAACTGAACCGGAGAACTAAACGCCCCTGACTGCTGCAATCAAAGCACAGAAACGCTGAGTATACAGGTCTTTTGAATCAGGGCCGTCGAGTGAAAATACGGTAAAGGTACAACCCATAGGCCATCGCGGACCCGTCGGGAACCGAAGGGTTAGCGCCTTCAGTTATATACGGCAACGGCTGAATGAGGGCGGATTGCCAGCCTTTCCATTCGCCGCCTCTCCTTCCATCGAGTTAACACCCGATGTACTCATTCACAGCTGAGACGACTGGGGGGCGCTTGGGATAGAAACAACCGAAAAGTTTCTGCCGCGGCCGGGAGTTGAACCACGGACCTCGGGATTGGCAGACCAGTGCGCTAACCACTGTTCCACCTGCGCACCAGCATGGGCTGAGGGACAAATATTGATTCCGGGACTCTTGTTTCAAAATCTTGACAAGCAAAATAAGGTCGTCACTTACATCTTTTACATTAAAATAATCTTTTCTAGTTAGCGCGGGCCCTTTGTTTATCGCCGGGCCCGGGTAAAAATGTACCATCTGTCCCCCTCTCGTGGGCCCTGCATAGAATGGTGCCCTGGAAATACATCAGCGGTCAATCGGCCACAGTTGATTTATTTTAAGGCTATGATCCCGTTTGATACAGTACATTAGACAAATTATTATGACAGGTTACTAAACCTGTAACCAGTCCGGGGGGCTGACAAAGCCGGGGAAATTGACAAAGCCGGGGGGAGTTCTGCTAGTGGCTGCTGTTAGTTGATGTAGTATACCAAAATTTTCAGGGAGAATTTGAAATTTCCAGGGGAAAAGGGCAATTTTCCTCCGGAAACGGCCTAGATTAAACTGTAACTTATACTTTGTTTATGGATCCATAAAGTATGTTTACCCTGAATGGACCCTGGAGATGCTCCATGCTACTGCACGGTTAGTATTTCTCTGGCAACGACAATCAGCACCTATGCACCAGTCAGTTTGGCCTTTTCTATTTCTCTCTTATTTCTGTGCTTCTACAGTTTGTAAATTAAAAACCCCTAAGTGAAATAGGTGGCTCTATCAGCGTTTTCGTATATGCGGCTAAAACCAAAAGGTATACAACGTCCAGCATTAAAGGTGTACTTGCCGAGCCAGAAGTCGCCGTCTAAATTCCCAAATCCATTGACATAGTCGCTCCATCCGCGGTAAAAGTTTTCTCTCCCGTCTTTTCGCTTTTGAAAAACCTATTTAAATGCAGCATAAGTTTTCTAAAGCCATCGACTGTTAAATGACAGTAAAAAAGTAAAGTTTCCCCATGCCCGAATTTGAGCGTTGGGGTCGGCGCTGATCTCCGGTCTCTTAGGCATACAGCTACGCAGGTGGCATACGCCATTAATCTAGAGTAGGTTGCCAGCCAAACGTCTAGGCCCGCGCTTTACTTCGCAGCGAACGCTGCTCCTCAATGTGATGTTATAACCACTCTCTAGCGAGTAAAGCTGAGTCGACGTTAGGGGTTACTGCGGGAGTTGAACCCGCGACCTCCTGCTCCATCGTCCAACGTTGTCACCACTCTGCTATCTTCCCGCCCCGTTAAATGACAGCTGCCAAGTAATCGCACTTTCACCAAAGCAGTTTCGTTTTCGCTGAACAAACAAGGGCCATTTTGAAATACAACACATAAAGACGATGGAATGCGACTTGTATTAGAAATATGTTAACGTGTTGATAACAAAATCCGCAAAATTATTTATCAGTTGATCTTGAAAAGTAGGCTATTTAAGTATTATTAACGTAGCACTGGGACTTTATTATTAAGGACATTTGGCAATACTAGAAACTTGACATGTTTAATTTAAAAATATAAAGTTATAAAGGGAGCAGGGGCGTCATTTGAGGGAGGCAGGGGAGGAGGGACGTGACCCTCTAGGAAATTAAAAAATAATGTATAAAGTATTAAATAAATAAGTAAATGTTAAAAAATCGCAAAAACTGCAAACAAATTTGCCAAAAATATCAAACGTTTGCAAATTTGTCAAAATTGGCCCAAAAATTGCCAAAAATTTGCCAACAATGCCAGAAATTTGTCAAAAATTGCCTAAATTTTGCCAAAAATTGCCAAAGATTTGCCAAAAATTGACAGTTATCTCGCCCCCCAAGAAAAGTGTGAAATGACGCTACTGATCTAAGTTCTGAATTTTCCGAAGTTGTTTGCGTACAATCCATCCTTTGTTATCTGTCGTCATGTCACAGAATACGTCTGCATAATGACTTCTGTTCAGGTGGTTGGCGTGAATGCGATAGTTTCCGCTTCCTGAAGTGTCGCTCGCTCGTATCTCGGCACAATCGCAAACAACGGGCATGTTCTTGCAGTAGTCTGAAACGACAATAAACCACCGAGAATGCTGAGAGATGTAGCTCCACACAATTGGTGTCCTACAGAGGAGGATTGCCACCATCATCTCTTCCTCAGAATTTAGGAAATAAACGATCGGAAAAGATCGAACATTCTAAAAGAAAATGTGAAACCGATCTCTGGTCCGTTGCTTCCAGCGATCACTGATTGGAACAATTCTAGGACTAATTCAGCTCCGACAAGATTCTCTCTCCTTGTTTTTGTTTTACTTTAAATATCTCCGAGAAAGAATAACTTAGCTAAACAAGCGGCATAGTCTGATTGGGTTACCTTTGGCTTTGCATTCCAAATAATTTTCTTTAAAATCCCCAAATACTTTTTCCATGTCCTCGAATCTAGTGGAGATGGTTTTCTGAAGACTTTTCAGGCGTCCGTCGTGTTGCTCCAATTCCTCGACGACGCCTCGGCCTCCAGAGAGGGACGGATCCTGCGGACAGCGATGCATGGTGCACTGGCCATTAATCGCCAACAAACCACCGTGAACCAGCGCGAAGACAATGACCACCAGCATATCTATCCACAAAGACGCGAAACACTTAACCCAGTCAAAGTCAAAGGCACAAGGCAATATGTTGCCTAAGGATGGTCAGCACCAGACGAAGCCCAGTCGTCGTTTGAATCCTTTCTGTCGCTTGAGTGTCATATTCTATACCCGCATGACAGATTGGAAGGCGACATTTATTAGTTCCTGTACGATGTACTTCTATTGCAATAGGACATAGATTCAAAACAGTTGCAACCGAAAATAAGTCTCTTTGTAGTCAGGCAGTTGTGCTTACAACGGGCCCATGTGCATTGTCCCAATTCAGGCCCGCCGAGAGAAATTCCAGGCCCCTGTGGAGAAGGGCCGACGGGTCCCTCCTGACAAGTCGACTTACATGTAAGTCTTAAAATTTCCTGACGACCTTTTTTCTTGTCGTCGATTTTATCTTTTTACGAAACGCACTGACGCTTAAACACTAGTGCAACTATCGAAAACTAGTGATGAACTTTTTTACTTGTCGCCGTTTTTTGTACATATCACATGGCGACCTGCTTTTTTGTATCGTTACTGTTAATATTACATATTCATCATCGGCCCGCCCCCCCCCCCAGGCCGCCGGGCCCCTGTGCATTTGCCCCCGTGCCCCTTCTATCGATTTACGCATGGCAATAAAGCAGTGGCGTAGCAAAGGATCGTGCAGTGCACGGGGGCCTCTGGCAATCAGAGGTCCCCTTCCGAGGGCCTCTGGCGGTTAGGGGCCCTGACAACGAACATTGGTTTTCACTTTCAAAATATCCAGAAATGAATTTTAAAAATGACAAAGCCTAAAAGTAGAAAGAACTGCCTGTCATGAACAGCTTACACACTCAAATGGTGACTTTACTGTATGCTTTAATATTTACTATGGTTTAAAATTTAACGAAATTATTCTGTTATGTAATATGGGTGCGAAGATGCGAAATATGCAAATACCGCAAAAGCCCCACAGCGTGTTTGTTTGAAATCGAAGGAGGCTTAAAGGGGCCACCAACGAAGCTTTGCACAAGGGCTCTAAAAAGCATCGTTAAGCCACTGAATTAAAGGGCCACGAAGTCAACATGTCCTATCGTTTCTAGCGGCGAAACTGTTATTTTGTTAGTTTAGTCGTCTGATCTGTGTTGCTCCGAGTCTAAACCCGTAATTACCAATTCAAGTCAACGCATTTAGTCCGACCACACTTTTCCCTTTTCCTTTCCTTTTCATCGTTCAAAGCATTTGCCTAAGCACAAATTTACATTAGAACTGCGATATACCGTTACTCCGATCCTTTTGTACTTTAATATTTGAGAGCTCATCACATGGCACTCTCATGATTTATGTTTTTATGTGCAAGGCATCTGGGTAATTTCACTCGATGACATGACAATATCGCATATCACGTCATTTGAGCCCAAAGTAAGGCATGTGATGCCTATCTTAATCACCGTTGTTAAATACGAGGGTTTATCAATAAGTAATGATAAAAAAATTTCAACAACAAATCTGGACCAAAATTGTTTTATAGCTTTTCAACATAATCTTCCTGAAGCTCGACACATTTTTCTCAGCGATGTTCAGGTGCTGCTTTTACACCATCCAGGAAGAAAGTTTTATCCGACTGCTGAAACCGGTCATTTATGGCATGGAAGAACACTTTCATCAGTGTCAAATTTCTGTCCGCGAAGCGAATCTTTCAGATCACGAAACAGATGGAAGTCGGACGGTGACAGGTCTGGAGAAAATGGTGGGTGTTGTAGCAGTTCGAAGCCGCACTCGCGAATTGCAGTCACATTGCAACAGAAGATGGTGTGACCTGGAGCATTGTCCTTATGAAACACGATATCTTGACGCAACTTCCCTCGACGTTTTTCCCATAGCCACGCGAAGTTTTAGGATTAACTGTGCATAGTCAGAGGCGTAGCGACAGGGGGTATATCGGTATATATACCCCAAAAAAAAAAAAAAATCAGTCTACCTTAAAGTTTTTATGTGATTTACACGTGGTTATGTGTGGTTTATATTGTTTATGTGGGTTATAGTTCAGATTTATACCCACCCAAAATATTTATACCCTCCCAAATCAAATTCCTGGCTACGCCCCTGTGCATAGTATCAAGATACTTTCTATTTGTATTTGTATCTTGATGCCTTTTATATTCTGTATCAAGTATCAGTATCTTTGATACATTTCCTCATATGTACTGTATCTGTATATGTATCTAAGATACATTTTAAAAGTATCTTTAACAGCACTGATCTTAATTATGCATTTTATCTTATACTTTCGTTTTGCGTTTGGACGAGGGTCGAGAGCCTAACAATTAAATGCGGTAGTTTGTTGTTTGCGAATCTTACGAAAGCCGATCCGTTTCGAATGACAGCAAATACGGAGCTAGTAATTAGAGGGAGTAGAGGTTATGCTACAAAGACGCAATGGACAGACAACACATTGCCAAAGAAAACCTCGAAAATCACTTTGAAACGACATAAATTCAGGATCCAACAGATTATTTTATGACGTCAGCAAACTGATTTTTCGAAATTCTGCACAAATCGCGAATTGCGTGCATGCCACTATCTCTACAAAGTTCATAAATTGCACGGTATTTTAGTAGATGAAGAAGAAAAAGCATAGCAGGCCGGATTATTTTCTATGAAACAACATTCACTATAACATTCGTTCTCATTTACAAAACCAAGTCCCTTGGAGAGAGAGAGAGAGAGAGAGAGAGAGAGAGAGAGAGAGAGAGAGAGACTCTTAAAACGTCTGATTAGTGGTTGACCAAATGATTCTTCCTAGGGGTCGCAATCCACAGTATCTCCGTCTTGGAGGGATTTAAGGCAAGACGATTTGAAACAGTCCATTGGTTGATCTTGATAAAAAACAGTCACTGATGCGAACTCGAAGCTGCTCTGTATCCTTCGGAAGGCAGAAGGAGTGCATCTGGACGTCGTCGGCGTAGGAGTGCGCTTCGAGACCACACGACTTAATGATTTTGCCAACGTCTGCAACGTATACGCTATAGGGCAAACAGAAGGGGTCCAAGTACAAACCCCTGAGGCACGCCGCAGTGAACCTGTCGAGGGGCAGAAATACGGCCATTCCAACAGACTGACTGCGATCTGCCAGTAAGGTAGTCACGAAGCCAGATGAGAGCAATATCCTTGATGCCATATGAGAGTTCGAGACGGCGAATGATGATGTCATAATCCATAGTATCGAACGCAGCCGTGAGATCGAGTAGACAGAGAAGGGCTAACTGCCCATTCGCAACGGCATCGACAATGTCATTGTAAATCCGAAGTATAGCGGTTTCCGTGGAGTGGCCCCGCCTGTAAACTGACTGTTTCCTCGGCATGAGACTGTTCGACACCAGGTATCTAACCACTTGACTATTTACGACTCTTTCCAACACTTTCGATGGGAAAGAAAGAAAGATTGGAGACCGGACGGTAGTTGGCTACTTCAGCAGGATCGGAGCCGAGTCGCTTGAGATGCAGGTACACAACCGCATGCTTCCACGACGAAGGAAATTCCTCTGTTCGCAAAGAAGCAGACAGGAGCGTCTCAAGGAATGGAGCCAGTGTCTCAACGACTTCCTTGAGCAACCGCACCGGGAGTGGCGTCTTTGTCGAGAACTTGACGACTTCCTATACCAGGCATAGAATTGTTGAAGTTGTAATAATTCTATTGACAAGACTAATAATTTACATCCTAAACCTACTATGTTAAATAGGTCGTGTAAAGCTATGTTTCAATTCAGGATGTTCATATTTCTTCAAACGAATGACTATTAATTGTATGAATGATTATTAATTGTATGAATTGGAAAGTAAGTAGAACAACCGGGACAAAATAGGCGCACGAAGGATTTTGTCCAGAATACCGGGACGAACAATGAAAAAACGGGACAATTCCGGAAGCCCGGGACGTCTGGTCACCTGATGCCGGGCAGTTCGGCCTTATAGATTATGAACAAAAGTGGCCCTAGACTTGAATAAAATCTTGGGGAACACAAAAACATAGGGCGGACTCGGGACGAACTGTCGCATCTGATATAGAATGACAGATTGTGTGCGACAATGGAGACAAGATACGAAGCGTCTGAGTGCGAGACCCTCCATACCAAAGGCCATGCCGTTCTATAGGACTGTCATGGTCGGTAGTGTCAAAAGCGGCTTTCTGATCATGCATTTCAATAGCTGAGAAATGACCACTGCCACGGCTAGCAATAACATCGGGGGGAGGAATCGAAGCGTCTGCATGCAGATTGATTGCCAGAAAAAAGTTCGTGCCGATCAAGGTACTTGATGAGTTGAATTTGACAATTCGCTCCAGATGTTTAGATAAGAACGTCAGATTGGAGACAAGGAGCCGAAGGAGGTAGCTGAACGGCGAGAACGCGTCTAATATAGTAATAACAATGGATCCCTGATGCGGTTTTCAGCAGGTAGGAAATTTGCCAATTGTAAGAGTCGAATTCGTTATAATAGTGATTAATTATTGATAATAGTGATAATAGTTATAATTATAATATAAAATATAAGATATAAAAATAAATAGAAAATAAACTGCCAAATATTATATAGCCTATAACTAGAAAGATGCTCGCTTCGCTCGCAGTGCAGAATAATACTATTGTGGAGAATTTGCATTTCTCGTCTATTGTTACCAGCTACTGGAATCTACGGAATTAGGGTGCGCAGGTGGAACAGTGGTTAGCGCACTGGTCTGCCAATCCCGAGGTCCGTGGTTCAACTCCCGGCCGCGGCAGAAACTTTTCGGTTGTTTCTGCCCCAAGCGCCCCCAGTCGACTCAGCTGTGAATGAGTACATCGGGTGTTAACTCGGTGGAAGGAAAGGCGGCGAGGGAAAGGCTGGCAATCCGCCCTCATTCAGCCGTTGCCGTATATAACTGAAGGCGCTAACCCTTCGGTTCCCGACGGGCCCGCGATGGCCTATGGGTTGTACCTACTGGAATCTACAGCGTCAAATCCGCACGTCTACGGGCAACTACCGGAGATCTGATTCTTACCATGGGACCTTCAAACCCCTTATCTTCGATTTATTAACAGCCATCCATCAAATATCTCACTGAAATACGATCTTTCGCATGAGCGAAAGCTGAAATTAGAACGATGGGTCGTGTATTTCAAGAGTTATAGCTGATTTTTGGTTAAAGTAAGTAAGTAAGTAAAGTAAAATCTCGTAAACTTCTACAGCGCCCCGGAAAGCAGCACAGCAGTAGCTGCTTATTCTTATGCGCTTAATCTTTCTTGAAATAGCTATAGCCAGGGTGGTTTGTCGGCCGGGCAAAGGTCAGTGTATCTATGAGGCGGCGGGTCAGGTTGTTATTGCTATGGGGGAAATGACTTTTCGAATAGGAAGGTTTTAAGTTTAGACCTAAAGGTTTGAGGAGACAGTGAATGAATTAAAGGAAATGAGGATTCGGAGCTTACTGTTTGACCATGTCGTAGGCTGCGGAGGGAGGCTGGAATTGAGTTCCAAAGTTCTGGTGCGGCGTATGAGAAAGCGCTGATTACGTTGATTATGCGTCCATGGCTGTGTCAAAACTCTTTTATTGTGCGCTAATTGCATCATTTTGTACAAACCCATCCTTGTAAACAGATGTTCTGATATTTAATCTGTAATCGTATATGTAGATTAGATTTTATAGTCGATTATTTGAGCAGTTTTAAGCCTACATTTTGTGTCTGCGATGTTAGCGTGGTTTTTCTAAGATCCGGCGACGCCAGATCTCTCGTTTTAGGCCGCTTTATGGCACACTTGAGCTACCAGTCGAAAGCTCTTGGTTTTAATATTCCAGAACGACCAATCAGAACGCTGACCCAGCCAACCAATCAGAACGCTTGAAGGTAACTAATGAGAACATCACACAGCCAACCAATCAGAACGCTCACACAGCCAAGCAATCAGAACGCTCGAACGCTTGAAGGTAACCAATCAGAACGCTCACACAGCCAACCAATCAGAACGCTTGAAGGTAACAGACATGACAGAGGAAGGATTTTAATATTATAGATAGTGATCATTGATGCAGTGCAAGAACCTAAATGCGTCGCTTTAACAGAATAACGTCAGAACTGTGCTATATATAGGGATTAATTATCTGAGCAATCGAGAACCGCCAGAGCAGGACACGGAAATGAAAGTGAAAGGAAGATTTATCCTGAATTAAAAATAATTATCGCTGCTGTGTTTCTTTGGGTTCGTGCGTTTCGTTCTTCTTTTATATCAAGTACGGTTGCCAACTTTGGATTATGAAAATTTGGGGCAAGATTTTGACGCATGTTGGAGCAAGTCAAGAATATTCAAATGGTATATGCTTGTTGATAAGTAACACTTATCCCTGAAATATGTTAGAAGTTCAACATATTTTGTAAGATAATTGTTACTTGTCCACTTGGAAAATGTAAAAATTTGCAACAATTCGAAAGGAACACGCATGATGCAAAGAATATACAAAATAAAAATGTTATTTAGGTCTATACACTAATCCAAGCTGCAAGATTCAAAAGTTCAAAACATTAAGAAAGATTGGAAGTCTAAATATAATCAGTTGTAACTCTCTTTTAAAGCTATGCTTTTGATCACTTTTGCTGGCTTTAAGAATATATTTCTGTCCCCCAATATAATTTAAGAAAGCGCATCAAAATTAATCAAAATGAACCTTCACACAGAGTTCAGTCTTTACTAGTTCAGGTCTCATCTTATTGCGTTCATCATCAGGTTTTCATTCATGGAAAATGCTTTCAACATTTGCATTACTGATAGCAATTTTGCCAATTTATAAAACGTACGAAACCAGTTTTGCATATTTGAAGCGTCGCAGTCTTAAAAATCTATCCAACGTTAATCTAAAGTAATGTAAAGTAAAGTAAAATCTCGTGGATTTATATAGCGCTCTGGCAAGCAGCACAACAATAGCTGCTTATTTTTAGGCACTCAGCCTCTCTTAAATTAAAATAGCAATGGGAAAGGTGTGAGATCAGCCAGGCAATAGTCAACATCCGATGGGCAGTGAGGCTAGGTTGGTACAGCTACACTGTATGTCTTAAGTTTTGACAGAATCTGTTATAAGATGAATTACTCCTTGTAGAAGTCATCTCCGACAATTGCAATTTGACATGATTTCAGAATGAGTTTTAATAAACTGTCGAACGAAAACACGTTCAATCAATCGAGACTCAATATTTTATATTTTCTGGGACATTATTTTCGAAATTGAACCATTTTGGAAATATTCCAATGCTCGTGTATATACAATGTATATAAATTGTTGCATTTTTCCTGAAATATTGGATCTGACTAGAAGAAAGATGCTCAACCCTATTTCTGACCGAACAAACATTAATCTATTAGTGAGATCATACATTTCTGACATTTCTTTTCAAAATCATTTATGTCAGCAGAGAACAGACAGCGTGTAGCGTACCTTGGAGGAATAATACCCATAGAGAGCCTGAGCCTAAGCAGGCTTGCTTACCGGCTGAAGCCAGCTATGGGTGTGTGGGTGGAGCCTAACCGCCATATGGATTCACGCAAAACTAGGAAAAAGCCCAGATTGCATCTTTAAAAAAGCACAGAAAAGCCCAGATTTGAAATAGTTGCACACGATGGCATGATTACTGCAAACTTGAAATGATTATTTTATTCAATTATTTCATTATAAATTGAATGAAGCGTATTCGATTCGAATGCTATCACCCTTGGATGTCGCCTATCGCAAACGCAATGTTGACATTTACAAGTTGCAGTTAAATTTGTACACATTGATTTGCGCAATTGTACTATTATTTATTATCAAACCCTAGATCTCAAACATCAAAGTTCTCGACTTCCAAACTTTCCCTGTTTTTCTAAGATAACCAAATTTTGATCGATGACAGATACATTCCAGAACTTGTACTCTACGCTTCAACCGTCAACGTATTGTATTTTTCAACATTTGATAATATTTGAGGAGCAATCATTTTGAATCGTTGTATTTTACTTAAAATTTTCAATTTTCGCTACTGCGCTGGAGACATTTGCAATTTTATTCACTAATATTAGCTTTGTGTATCTGGATAATATCGGTGTGCTCTCATTTGGTTTTAATTTATTTTTAGATGTGTAAATTTAAATTTTAATCTATTATCGCTCACTCCATTACCGTTTCAAACAGTAATTTAATAGGCCGTTGTGCTTTCTAAATTAATTAATTTGTTCCATATTAACATCGACTGGCAATATTCACCACGTGCTGAACTCGTGAGTTGCTGCGTGAGCTAAAGTACAACTGGGCGGTAATCATGAGCGGTCGTGACCCAGTCATGACAGGAAGTAAACCGAAAGTAGTTCGCAAATACGGAAACAAGTTCTAAGCATGGAAGCCAACTATCTGTTGCTAGGTTTGTAGTAGTAAGTATAGGGTCCCAACAGGGAGGGCCACTGGAGGCCAGGCATTCATTATGGGGGCACGGGACCCCCGGACTCCTATGCGGAACCGCCACAGGTCAGTATATGGGCTGAGATGGTTTGCCTCAACAGACAAGTATAGGCATAATAGTAGGGTCGTTTAATTAGGATCCGTGACCATTTTGTTCATACCTTTTTCAAAGTAGAAACTACGCTGTCTAGCTGGGGATGATTTGGACAGTGTAGAAACGCCAGTAGGCCAACAGGACTCGGGAATGGGATTGAACGAAAGATTTGATCAGAATTTTAAAGGAATTGTTGCTGCTGTGCTTTTCTGGAGTCGCGCGTTTCGTTCATTACCTTATAAAGCGTTCGAGATTAGAGGAAAGAATCAATAGTAAACTTCAGCATATTGCATTTTTCAAAATAATTGTGATTACATTCTGAATAAAAGCAATGACAAAATGTCTATAGATTCTCAAACCATCTTTCTACAAGTCGTTTTCTTCTTCAGCTAGAGTACTAGATATAAGTTACTAGGGGCGTCTTACATGTAAAAATTCGGGCACAGTGCCCGGGGCCCCGAGCATCTTAGGGTCCCCGCGCCGCGCGCAAAGTACTTTTTTACGTAGGATTACCTTTTCTTTTTTGCTTTGCTTGTCAACATTCAAAAACGCTGGAGATGACCTTTTTTGCTTGCCAACATTGATCTTCACGTCTAGGGCCTCGCAGGCCACCAGGTTCCCGGGGCCCCACACTGGTTAAAGACGCCCCTGGATATAACCATGTAAAAACTCTGAATAAATCAATTAACTAATGAGAGAGAGAGAGAAGACAATACATGCAATATAGCATTCGAACAGGAAACGATAACATTTCACGGAAAAGACGATTTAGCAAATACATATGTTCAATTACAATTATCTTTCTTGTCTCTTCAATTAAAATTTAAAAGAATCTATTAATGTCATCTGAAGCAGTCACTTCAATTCGCCAAAGGAAATATCTTCATCTCCGTCGTCTTCAGCGAGTAGTACCCACCATGCCAATGCTCCCATTCAATTCCTTCATATCCACAGTGGTACAGTTGCGATATTGAACAATTAAATACTCTCGTATAATTACCGCGTAGATAGAGACCGTTGAGATTGGAATCATTGCATTGGTCGTACCACCAGGCTCCATGACGAAACACAGCACAGTTTCCAGGAGGGAATGGGTCATTATCAGCGTCTTTTGTGGTGAACTGGCGGCCGTTGTGTCGTCGAAGACTATCTCCTAAATGAAATAAGACATGACTTCACCATGCGTAAATCTGCATCTGCACAAGTTCTTGTGGCGACATAAGGGTTATACAACAACCGTGCCGGGCCCTTCTCTGATATTGATTATATAGGTATTACTGCACTAAGACACTACTGCACTCTAATCCATGTAAATTCTCTTTTGTTGACCTACCTGCATCTCCAGAATATCCTCCCACCCTGAGTCGGTATTTGTCATCAGGTGAACCGATGCTGAATGTGGAGTATTCTGCAAATCGCTTTTCTCCTTCGAAATCCTTTAAATCAACTCGTAATCGATATCTTTTCTTTATTGTCAGTAGATGTAGAAAATTATTACCTAAACAATAGTTTATGCTTCACTTTGGCTTTACCGATCAATGTCATGGATACAGTAAATGATTTCTTGTTGTCATTGCATGTTATGCAAAATATAGTCGTTATGGCATAGAGCGAATGTAATGCTGTCATTTTATAGGACTGTCTTAGATGCTGTCAGGCAAAATGAATCAGGCTTTACACTAAAATTAACATTAACATTAACATTTGTTAAGTTTTTTGAATCTGCGTGTACCCCAAATAACATACAGAATCATTTAGATGAAAAATTTAAATTTGAGCAAGAGTACAATGTCTATAAGCAAAGAAGTACAGATCGTCCACTCATCTCAGTAGAAGAAGTGGATTTAGCCAGTGGTGCTTTTTTGTAAAAAAAAATAGGTGCCGGTACTCACGGTGGATTGCCTAACTTTTCCATTACGATTATGTGGTCTGTGGCTAGAATTTAACATAGAAGCGATTTTGAAAGCATAATGATGCATATCATTTATTAAGTATTTAAAGTTTTTAGCTAAATCACAACTGCAAAGTCACAAGAAAATTATTTTTTTCACACTTTGAAAAAGGTTCCGGTACGCCGTACCGGCGCGTACCGTCACAAAAAACCCTGGATTTAGCACTTGGTAAATTGAAAAGGGGTAAAGCTTCTGGATATGATAACTTGACTGTTGAGCATATCATGTTCGCTCATCCAGTGGTCATATTATGCATAACCAACCTGTTTAATTTGATGCTGCAAACTGGATATGTGCCCAATGGTTTCGGTAGAGGAATCATAATTCCTCTATTGAAGGGCTGTGGTACAGATCCAACTAGTTGTGAAAATTACCGTGGAATAACATTAAGTCCAGTTATCTCTAAGGTGTTTGAACATTGCCTTTTGTCCATGGTTGGATCACATCTAAATAGCTCGGACCTGCAAGTTGGATTCAAATCGGGAGTAGGCTGTTCAGATGCTATATATACCCTTAGGGGTGTTTTAAATTATTTAAACAGAAATCAGTCCACAGCCGTGATTACTGCTCTTGATATTTCAAAGGCATTCGATAAAGTATGTTACTTTGGTTTGTTTAGAAAATTAATGCAGAGAGGCACCCCCTGTTACTTCATTGATGTTCTAATAGATTGGTATGAAAAATGTTATGCAAATATTCGATGGGGTGATGTCATATCAGGTTCTTTCAAGGTCTTAGCTGGGGTAAGACAAGGTGGTGTCCTTTCCCCATTATTATTTGCTGTATATGTGGATGATCTTGTTTCCAATGTTAAAAAATCTGGCTATGGTTGTTACATCAATACTTTGTTCATGGGTTGTTTGCTTTATGCTGATGATATATTGCTTATTTCCCATTCTATTCATGGTATGCAATGTATACTTGATATTTGTAATGTTGAAGCTGCTAATCTAGATTTGAAGTTTAATGTCAAAAAATGTAAGGCCATGAGAATTGGTAGACGTTATGCAATGGTCTGTGCTCTCTTATTGTTGAATGGATCTGCTCTGGCTTATGTTGATGAGTTGAAATATCTTGGGATCGTAATTAGAGCTGGTCGTCATTTCAGGGTATCAATTACAGAGACCAAAATGAAATTTTATAAAAACTTTAATAACTTGTACAGCAAGAGCTAATCCTCTTCCTCTGAGTTGATATGTGTTGACTTACTCAAATCGTATTGTTTACCTATTATCTTATATGCTACTGAAGCTACTTTTTCGAACAAGAGCACTTTAAATAACTTGGATCATCTAGTACAGCAGGCTGTATGCAAAATCTTTGATGTACATAACAAAGTAATGATTGACTGTATTCGCGAAATGCTTGGATTGCATGTAATACATGATACTGCAAAGAAGCGTCAATACTCTTTTACATCTCGGTTCTCTAAGAAGCAACTGTATTTTAGCAAATGTATAATAGTGGAATGTGTTGTGTAGTTGTTAGTTAAGAGTTGTGTTTGTGTTTTTTGTGTTTTTTCTTTTCTGTCTTTTTTATGTTGTCTGCGTTTGCGAATAAAGTTATATGTTAAAAACGTATTGTTCAGATGCTTCTTTAAGAATTTGTATTTCGTGCCAAATGACAATTATTTATATACAAGTCATTTAAAACAAACTAGATCACTAGAAGGGCATAGAAAGGGAAACGGTTTTTGACCTCGATTGATCATGAGTTTCACACAAAACCGACGGGAAATTATCATTTTGAGCAGTAAGGTGAATACCGAGATGCTGTCTGTAGTTTGAAAATGTGTTCCAAATCCGATATTTGAATCAAATATTAATCTACATTTCATGACGCTTCCTCAAACCTTAAGTTGGAACTGGAAATGGAGATCTGTGGAAGTCTTAGTGCCCCGCTGTTCCGAAATCCTGGCTAAGCCAATGGTTATGAGGCAGTGTCTATTCTAGCCACCTTGACATTGGGGGGAGTTTGACATGTTGGGGGACAATATTTGTCTCTCCACGCTTTTTTTTGGGAATTTCCATCCTCAAGCCAATATATACATTTGGGATTTTAAAACTTTGGGAGGAAGAATTCCCTCAAAACAGGCTTAGAATAAACACTGATTATGAGGCCTTATTAATAATTAATAATGAGTTTTAATTCTAAATATATTGACTTTCGAATTATATAACATAGGCCTATAAAATTATACAAAAATTGTTCGAAAGTTTATCACACATTGTATATATGCGCGCGTAAGAATGACAGATTATAGAAAGTAGAAATCAAAAATGAAATTTAAACATCAAAATATCAACAAACTGAAATGATCCGGCAAAAGCATCATATTCGTTGCCATTGATGCTTTTGCTGAATCATAAAAGTTTGTTCATATTTTACGTACTTAGTGAGTCATAAAAATGTGTTGATATTTTACGTACTCAGTTAAGTACTTGAAATATTCGGTGGAACATCAAGTCCATCTTTTTCTGCCATACTACTTTATTTATTTATTTATTTATTCATTTATTATTATTATTATTATTATTATTATTATTATTATTATTATACAAGAGTAACTAAACTGCATTCCGGTGTCAAGCGATAAAAGAGGAAATTAGCAACAACAAGATGATAATCAGGTTTGAAGCGTGATAAATCAGGAGAATTAAGGGCATTTTAATCTTTACGGTCTATAGGCCTACCCAGCCAGAATTCTCCGCTCGGGTTTCCAAATCCATTTGCGTAATTGTCCCATCGGCGGTAAAAGTCTTCGCTTCCATCTTTTCGTATTTGGAAAACCTGTTTTATTGAATTATTCTCAATATAGATGTTCAACAGGCATCGATGACATAGTCACTTTGTCAATATTTTTCAGAGACTCACTTATGTATGACTGTAGGTTAATTAGTTCGACGATTGTCAAAGAACATATGCAAAGGAAAAGGTTCAGCTCAAATAACGCGAATAAGAAGAACCTTACAAATGAGAATTGAAATTAAATAGTTTGCAAAATTTGAAAAAAATTTCTTCATGATGCCTGGAAATTGAATCAGAATAAGAAAAGCATAGCCAGAATAAAAAAAACATAGCGAATATTAAAATTTACTGAGAGCCTGGCAATTACGGTGGTTGAGAACATTGATTATCAATTACTCTAAAGCTACGGATACTTACATGTAATTCAGCCAACTCACCGTCCATCCGCCGTTAGCTGTTGTCATGTCACAGAATGCGTCGGCGTAATATCGTTTCCCTCGATGAACGACGTATATGCTATAGACACCGCTAGTTTTGTACCCATTATCTTTAATATTAGAGCAGTCGCACACAACTGGTTCACCTCGGCAGTAATCTAAAATGTTGTAATGTTCTCAATCTAGTTCCGCATTCATAATATTTCGGTCATGTTGATTTATCAAAATTTCAAGCAACAAAATGTCTGGATAAAATATCGGATGTTCAGAAATTTGTGAAAGCAAGAAACATCTAGAAATGTTATAACGAGTAGACAATGTCCTCCAGTGTTTATTCTAGCCCCTTGACATTGGGGGATTTTGAAATGTTTGGGGTGAGATGATTTCAGTGTCCGAAAATGTTGACAAGCAAAAAAGGTTATTCATTCTTACAAAATGTGGTAACAAGCAAAATAAAGGTTATCTACGTGTCGCACAAATCCATCCTTACTACTGTTTTTTACCCTCCACTCACGTGCCGAAATATTTTTCCCTCTCCAAAAAATACAGCCCCCCATCGTCACACTTTTGAGGAGGGGGATTTTCATCCACCCATGCAACATATAAAAATGTTGGGGGAAATTTTTAAACTTTGGGAGAAATTTCCCCTCTAAGAAGGCCTAGAATAAACACTGAATGTCCTCTATATTCTCAAGACATAACCTGTCTTTTCTTTTCAAATACAAATGTGTCCAAATGTACCGCAAACGTTAACATTCACAGCCATTATCCACATAAATATCATAGAAACGTGCAAGGCCGGGCAGTAGTTAACTACAAGTAGGTAACTACTTGTAGTTTAACTACACTTTAGTAGTTACAGAGTAGTTAGTAACTACGTGTGAAAAAGTAGTTAACTACAAGTAGTTTAACTACTTTCTGCAGTAGTTATCAAGTAAAGTAGTTAACTACTGTGGTCAACTACTTTTGTTAAAACATTATTTGCTGCTTAAACCCGCTTTTGCCAACAACGCTGACGCCAGGCTTCTCGGTGAGCTCTTCGATGAGGCTCTGTCGTGTAGCGGGCACATCGTCGATGTAACCCATGCCTGCCCTTGTTGCCCTTGTGCATACAAGCTTACTTACTTACCTACCAGTAATATAATATTCTATTCCTGATTTCCGGTCTCATACTTACACAACTTTTAGTAGTACCAAAAATACAGGTTCGTGTTGTTTACTGACGAGATATAATTAATAATAGTAATAAAAGTTAACAGAATTAACAGATTAATTCTTAATAACTCATAGATATCATTAAATATGAATAGCCAATTAGTCAAAAGCTGTTTCGTGAACCCACGTAAAAAGAGTGAACGCAGTGATGATAAAAACTTCATTGCCGACTGTGGCACATGTAAGAAGACCTTATCTGGCAATATTAACAACACATCACATTTCTTGAAGCATATAAAGGTACGTGGACTAAGTGTGTGTGTGGCACTGTGTGACTTGGTTGGTCTAGAACTGTCGAAGTTTAAATGTGTGAATTTGCTGGATTTGCTTTATTAGCTTTAATACTTGCACTCATGTCAAAATTGATTATATTGCAATTCAAGACTGTAAATATATCAAACTGTGTATGAGATTGATTGACTCAGATTGTTATAAACACTGTGATAGGAGAGTTAACGTCATTAATGACTCATTATTGTTTAACGAACTTCTCTATAATTTGCCCATCTAGAAGCAGCTTATATTGATAGAATTGATGTTCGTGTTGACAGTGTTTGTGTGGTGTTTAAAAAATGAAGACATTGAACAATGGATATTTTTATTTGAGCGTTGCAGGGTCAAAAGTAGTTGCAAAGTAGTTAACTACTCAGGAAGTAGTTACCAATTAGTTAATAACTATTTTGTGGAAAAAGTAGTTAACTAGTAGTTACAACTATATTTTTATCAAGTAGTTCACTACAGTAGTTGAACTACTTTCACAGTAGTTGGTGCCCAGCATTGGAAACGTGTAGGGCCTAAAATTATTAGTTTCACAATATGTTATAGGATAATATCGTAAAACCAATTTGAAGCTTTTTAGAAGAAGATTTAGAATGAACTTATTTTGGCTTACCTTGATCATTCTGATGAGCAGCTAAAGCATCAATTCTTTTCTCCATGATTTCTAGTCTCCGCTCCAATTCACCGAGTCTACCCGGAGAGTTTTCTTCTGATCCTGAATTGCAATCTCTGCAAACCGACGTCGTACATTGTCCATTGACTCTCATTGTGCAAAAGAGTAAGAAAATAATCTTGAAAACGGAAAGGTTACGCATGTTTTAATTAGAAATCGACTTAAAACAAATGCAGAAGCTGAACAGTGACTTTGATTTCTGTGCATTAAATGAAGTGAAAATTAACAAATGAACCTTATGTTATGAACGTTATTAACGCTTGGATATTGTTGAAGGCTGCGAGAAGCTAATTCCTGTTTGCAACCTATTGCGAACAGAAATTAACTTCTCACAATTAACTTGGCAGGATCTCAAGTCATAATGTGTATTTAGCAAGAAGGGACTACAGCTCAATCAGATTTAATTGTCTTTCATGTCTAATTTTTAGAGGATAAAGGAGACGTTTGCACATTAATTAAACAAAAATGACACTATTTTGGCGAACCCCCCGGCTAGACCTGGTCACTAATCTTCCAGGATGGCTGGGCTCGGCCCGTTCGTCACTGGTCAGTCTATCTGTTTAATTCAGTGGTTCCAAAACTTTTCGGTCGGCGTACCCCTTCACACATTTTTCGAAAATCCGTGTATCCCTAATTTTCAAAGTAAATTTAAGGAAGCACACTTTTGATTTTTAAAAGTATAAACATAGTATCTGAATCTTGAAATTCAATAATGTCTTCAAACCTACATGTAATCGGACTGCATTTGCCATAAGCATTAACTAGAGACAATAATAAACCAGCTTTACATTGAATCTATTTTAAACAGTCGACGACAGAAAGAAGGAAAAACAGCCAACCCGATTTACCTGCGCAGAACTATTATGTCCATAAACCGCTTATAAGAAACAGAAAATATTTTTAATACGCACACAACACAAGATGGCGAAACGAGAAGTGTTCGTCCGCAAGTCAACGCTATCAGTAGGATCCACCATAAACTTTAATAATACCAGTAATAATAAATCTATGTGATCCACACAGGGCGATTTTTGAATTTGCCGCGCTGACCAAGGAAGAGTCCAATACCACAAGGTGATAGGACAGGTTAGGCTTTAAACTTATAGTGAGGGGTTAGAGGAGTCCAAAAGGTCTACATCTGTCACTGCAGTTTGAGAAAATCAAATCCAATCACAATTTTTAGGACTTTTGCAAATATTGTGAAATTTGTTACTATCAAACATCAGTGCATACGAATTCCACAGACTTTCCACTTTCCGCCGCGTAACACCTAGGAAGTCCATTTTGTACCCCTGGGGGTACGCGTACCACCGTTTGGGAACCACTGGTTTAATTTAATTTAATTAGCTATTTATATTGCGCCTAATAAATTAATGTTAGCAAGCGCATTACAATTAATGTCAATTATTATAAGCACAATTAAACAGATGTGTCTTCAACTGTTTACGAAAAACGACGGGCGACTTTATGTTCCGTAGCGCTGGTGGAAGGGCGTTCCAGGCATGGGGTCCAGCGTACGAGAAGGCTCGTTGCAGTGATATTTTACTGAACGGTAACGAAAATTAGATTTGAAATTTAAAAAATCCGTTAACGAAAACGAGAATTAAAATAGGAATTTTTTAAAGAACGGTAACTGAAATAGAAATAAAATCACCCAATCAAAATAGAAATTGGAACTGAAATAGAAATATTTTATGAACTGAATTTAACTACCCGTCATTAAAAATGGCCTCAATTTGCTTAGGTTGTGTGATTTTTGAAGCGCCTTATAATATTATGGCTGTTCGTGAGTCTGTGTGTGTGTGTGTCCAAAGTTCAGCGTCATGCGACCATGGGTGATATGCCGGCCGTTTTTCTGAGTCATTCCTACCCCACACATACAGTCAAATATGCGCCTGTCTGGGAGGGGTGACTCGGTCACCACTGAGCTATCACATGCTAGTCACGAGACGGCACATGGGCCTCTCCCTTGATAACCACCATTTCGGTGTCTGTATCAGAAAACTTAAGCGAGTGCTGCTTCGTTTTAATTAATTTAACGTTGGCGTTAACTTAATTGCAACAATTGTTACAAGATGAGTATAGCTAAACTGTTGGCTGGAAGAAAGCAAGATAGCCCAGTTTGAGATTGTTTTATATATGACGAGAAAGCGGACAAATCTCTTTGTCACGTTCAGGTTGATCAAAGCAGCGACGGAATTTGTGGAGTGAAGCTGTCGGGAAAAAATTCGAGCAACCTGGTTGCACATCTACAGCGTGCACATAAAGATGTTTATGCACTTTGTACGGGAAAGGAAAAGCAGCGACAAGTATCGAAACATGCTATTCCATTAAATAGCGCAAGGCCTCGGGTGATAACCATGGTATCTGCAAGCAGACCATCAGTGAATGCTTCCAGCGTCGAATTATATCATGGCCAAGTGATTCAATCGAGAACCGTCAGCGCCCGGACAGTGTGATAGGCATATGTTAGTGGCCACTGGCCACGGGCTATCCAGTAACATTGCTAGATCAGCCTTCTTTTCGTCACATGATCAGTGGCGGTTCTAGGATTTGGCAAGTGGGGGGCCGTTGGGGTGGCAACTTCTAATCATGGGGGCCAACCATTTGTTGTTTAATGTATGTAGCATTAAGTATAGGGTCCCAACTGGGGGTCACTGGAGGGGCAGGCACTCAATAGGGGTGGCACGGCCCACCCAGGCCCCCCTCCGGTGGAGCCGCCACTGCACATGATTCACACTTTGGATGCAAAGATCAATGGCGGCTCCAGGATTTGGCAAGTGGGGGGCCGTTGGGGTGGCAACTTCTGATTATGAAGTGGGGGCAACCATTTGTTGTTTAATGTGTGTAGCATTAAGTATAGGGTCCCAACAGGGGGCCACTGGGGGACCAGACACTCAATAGGGGCACGGCCCCCTAGCCCCCCGGTGGAGCCGCCACTGGCAAAGATCAATCTTCTTCTACAAAGGTAAAGGTAGGTAAAGGTACAACCCATAGGCCATCGCGGGCCCGTCGGGAACCGAAGAGTTAGCGCCTTCAGTCATATACGGCAACGGCTGAATGAGGGCGGATTGCCAGCCTTTCCCTCGCCGCCTTTCCTTCCACCGAGTTAATACCCGATGTACTCATTCACAGCTGAGTCGACTGGGGGCGCTTGGGGCAGAAACAACCGAAAAGTTTCTGCCGTGGCCGGAGTTGAACCACGGACTTTGGGATTGGCAGACCAGTGCGCTAACCACTGTTCCACCTGCGCACCCTTGTTCCACCTGCGCACCCTTCTACAAAACCTGATGTCAATTACTAGAAGTAAAATTAGAAATTAAACTAAGATATTTAAACTAGAACTGAAATTATTTTAGAACTGAAATTAGAATTGAAATAGGAATTATTTCTTGAAGTATAACTGAAATAGAAATGAAAGTAAGACCTGAAATAAGAATGAAAATTAAAATTAACAATTATTTTTAGAACTGAAATATCACTGCCTGCTATTTGTTATGTGAAATATCGACTTACGGTAGGCATAACGTAATAGCGTTTGGCAGTTGCTACGGTACCGTAAGAGGCTACAGACGTCCGTTTGTGAATGGACGAAAATTCAAATCTGCCTAGGGCGTCCAAAATTCTAAAGATGGTCCTGTGCCATTGCAAGTCATTATAAGTATCGGCACGTTTTGTTTCATAATGGCGTCTACATCTGTATTCTTCATTGACGCTCGCTTATTCGCGTGCGGGCAGATCAAACACATTAATTTACTGTTAAGCGAGCCCAAGACATACTGATGTTTACATTCATCATTAAATAGTCGTTTATTGAAACCTACTATGCACTTTTTCGCTTCGGACAGAGATATTTTCAGTCATCGTAGAAATAGATATTATAATTTAAAGAGAAGCGCGTGTTCAAAGAACGTTTTAAGGGGTTTGTTATCGCCCACTAGAGATGTGCGGGTACAGCAAAATGCATACCCTACCCGTACCCGTGGAAAAACTTTTTTACCCTACCCTACCCGTACCCGCTAGCGCTATACCCGTACCCGACCCGTACCCGTAAGCTGTGTACCCGTACCCGTACCCGTACCCGTACCCGTAACCGACTTTGGTTGGAATTTGGAGTTTTTTGGATTTGGAATTTTGGACCCGTACCCGCGGGTGCGTTTACGGGTACAAGTACTACAAGGACCTGTACATGGACTCGTGAACCCGTATCCGTTCCTAGAGACTATAGAGAGGCAACAGTGAAATTGGGGCTACGAAATTGGGATAACTATTCATTGTAAATAGCACGCATGTTTAGATTAGGACAGATCTAGTACTTAGAAATCAGGATAATCAGTCAGCTAGCCTAAGCCGACATGAATGGGCTTGTTTAAAATATTTAGTAGATATCATTTATCTATGAGCAGGCATTAGAGCTCAAGTTAAACTACAAAACTTTACCAGAAGAACTTTCTCGGTCAAAAGTCCTTGGAGGAGTCAGAGGACGCCATTATGATTATAGATTTATTACTGAAGATGTCAGATTACGTCATCTGTATTTCCTTTATGTTTTCAGTAAGTAAAATGCATGCTGTCTGACAAACTGAACGCGATGTACAAGTTATACTAATACACTTTACTCAATATTATTTTTCTATTATTGCATTGCTAATTTGCTATAGTAGTGAGAAATGAAAATATAACTTTTCGGGTAAAACGGGTATACCCGTACCGTAGCCGCTATACCCGTACCCGTAGCGCTGTACCCGTACCCGACCCGTACCCGTAAAATGTGTACCTACCTATCCGTACCCGCGGGTACGGGTACGGGTAGGGTATACCCGCGGGTACGGGTATACCCGCACATCCCTATCGCCCACCTACCGTTACCAACGTGTCCGGCTGTTAGATATCGCACAATTTTGAGTAGCCCAATGGATATTAATCATAGACCCCTTTACTAAAGGACTGTCGGCTGACGTTCTCGGGTCCGTGAACTTGGGTCCATTGAATTTTTGACACCGCAGCATCCATTACATCAGCATCGATTACATGCCATAACTTAAGTTCGGGCACAGATACAGCTGTAAAATTTAGTAGTCTAACTCGGAATTGAATTTCCTACAAATATCAAGCAACAGGAAGTTGATGACGTCATTACTTATTTAATTAACTAATTAACAAATTAATGTGTGTCAACTGCGTTGGCTAATACAATAGCATCTGTTACATGCTGCAACTGGAGTTTGCACAATGATACAGTTATGACAGCCATGAAACCTGTTAGTCACACTCAGAAATGAACTCTACGAATTTCACGTAACCGGAAATTGATGACGCCATGACTTATTTAATTAACTAATTAACTAATTAACGTGTATCCATTGAGTTGCTAATGCAATACCATCTAATACACGTTGGAACTGGAGTTTGCAGCTATGAAACTTGGTAAACACACTGAGAAATGAACTCTCTACCCATCCCAGGTAACCGGAAGTTGATGACGTCATGACTTATGTCTCGCTAAAGTGACTAGAGCCGCACGAGGAATACTATCGATAGCCTTTAATACGTCAAGTATGAAACAATAAGCATTTAGCACTTTATCGGGCTTCAAAACTAATCCGCTTTCAATTCGTCGTGCTACGCTCCATTGCTCCACGATAGTAACAACGTTATCTCGAAAGCCA
Organism: Metaphire vulgaris; assembly: GCA_018105865.1. Taxonomy (NCBI): domain Eukaryota; kingdom Metazoa; phylum Annelida; class Clitellata; order Crassiclitellata; family Megascolecidae; genus Metaphire; species Metaphire vulgaris. The sequence continues at coordinate 2,997,084 of CM030851.1, read as the reverse complement.
CATATGTGTCACATAACAGAAAAAAATTTAGTTTCAGAGCTTTGTTATTATTATTATTATTATTATTATTATTATTATTATTATTATTATTATTATTATTAAACAAGCCAATTTATATAGCGAAATAAACATGAATATGCAGTAGTTCAAAATCAAAAGTGCTTTACAGTCCAAATGATTTTTGAAAAAAGAATGTTTTGAGTTTCCGCAGAAACCGTTCAGAGTCAATCTCTGTGGTAATATCACTCGGTAGCATATTCCACAGAATAGGATTCCCATGTGTCATTGATCCCTCACCGAATACTGCAGCACGTGACGGTGGAGGTACAGCCAGCCTGATTTCCCGAGTTGATCTCAGTTGCATCCGCGAATCAGGGAGCTGCCGTCTGCTAACCAGGGCTGCGAGGTTGGCTGGGAACCCTGGGTCGTGTAGAGCCCGGAACGTCAGGACACATCTCTTGTAGGCGACACGTTCAGGCATTCGCAGCCAGTGTAGTTTCTCTTTGAGGAGGGGAGAAATGTGATCCGTGCGCCCCGCTCCGAAGATCATCCGTGCTGTAGCATTTAGGACTCTTTGAAGGCGGTCGAGTTGGCGAGCTGGAAGGCCCCAGAGAAGACTATTGCAGTAGTCCACTCTGGTGAGGATGAAGACACGGGCTAAGAGGATCCGCGACGAGGTAGGAAGGTAGTGTCGTATCTCTCTGATACGTCTCAGGTGGAAGTAGCAGATCCTGGCCACTGCGCCGATGTGGTGATCAAACGTCAGCACCCCGTCAGAAAGGACTGTGACGGGCACTTAAGTGGACTTTGCACGGGCACTTAACGGGGCACAGACGGGCACTTAAGTGGACTTTGCAACAGCTGTCTGCTTTTCCACCATTTGCCGTCAATAGGAAAAACTAGGGACCTACCAGACAGCGTCGTCATTAGCGGTGGCAAGTGGCTTCGTCTACGGCCTGGCGCTCCGCCAATCATCCCTGGTAACCGGGCGCCGTGGAATTGGGGGACTTTGCAACAGCTGCCTGCGGCCGCCTCCATAGGCGTGCGACGACGTTGCTATTGGTAACAATTGTTCGTAGCTTGAGGAAGTTGTGCAATTTTAGCGTACATTTAACGTACACAAAAAATACGTGTACAGCGTCACAAATGGTCACAGTTGCGTGATTTTAACGTACATAGGCCTAATTATTACGTGGCGCAGAGCTTGGATAGGTGGCGATCATTGAAATGTTGTTCAGCATGAATTCAATGATTGGGTATTAGGTATAGGTATTGGATTAGTATTATCCTACACTGCGAGCGAAGCGAGCGCGAGCGAAGCGAGCATCTTTCTAGTTATAATAATAAGATGTATTATTTCTATAGGACCTCAGGCTTATTTATTATTGATTATTAATTCTTTTCACTGCTATTTTCTGATTTCGCCACACTATAGGTTACTCGACTAGGGTAACATTTACACTTAAATTCATCGTAACGTTACACAAAATTTTCTCTGTGATATATAGGCGATTGAACAATTAGTCAATTACGCATGTTCATTTAAAATTAGTTTCTATAGTCCATTAATTAAAAATTAAAAAGAATCTGTTTATGGCGTCTGAAGCAGTTACTTCATTTGACAGGAGGAAATATCTTCATCTCCGTTGTCTTCAGTGAATAGTACTCACCACGCCACTGATCCCATTCAATACCTTCCCATCCACAGATGTTACAATCGCCGATATATAGTCTAGTATAATTTCCGCGCAGATAGAGACCGTTGAGATTGGAATCATTGCACCATTCGTACCACCAAGCTCCACGCCGAAACTCAGCGCAGTTTCCTCTAGTGCATGGATCATTATCAGCGTCTTTTGTGGTGAACTGTTGGTTGTTATGGCGCCTAAGACCATCTCCTGGAATAAATAAATAAGACACCATGACTTCACAATGCGTAAATCTGTATCTGCTTAAGTTCTTGTGGCGACATAAGGAGTATACAGCAACTGTGCCGGGCCCTTCTCTGATATTGATTGTTGGTATTTCTGTTATTTAGAGAGGTAGGCCAAACAGAAGGTGGACTGATGCTCTAGAAGAGTGGACAAGAATAACAACAGCAGCAAAGGCATCTAAAGATCGACGTTCGAACTGTCTCGTATAACGCTTGATTCATGATGTCGCCTCATCTTAAATCTATCGTGGAAAAGGGGAACTAATGACGACTTAGCAGAGATACAGGAGCAGCATCGAGTTTTTACAGTATTGTAAAATTGTAATACCCTTTTCAGAGGATTTCATTCAGATAATTTTATATTAATTAGTTGAAAAACTTTAATATATGTAACATAATTACGTTCATCCACTCTAGCTAAATAGCATGTGTGTAGGAGGCTGTCAAGACCTTGTGTCTACCTGTAATAGGTATAGGTATTGCCATGGTGACTTAGCGCAAATGAATGGAATGTAATGGCTATCTAACGACAAATTTGGGGATTGCGCAAAATGCTATGACACAAATCTTAGAATCGTTTATTTGACTTTAACTTTTGAGAGGGCCTTTTATGCACTCCTTTCACCACCAACATAGTTTACAGTATAGTGTTCAGGGGCGGTTCCACGTTGGGTATGACTGGGGATGCATCCCCCACCGGGTCTAATAAGAAAACGCGCCTAATTAATTTCACCATTAAACATCTAACCTGCATTTTCGATCATGACTTAACATTCTCTAATGCACATATTATCTAGCTTATTCCTAATCAATGTAAAGTCCCATTTGCTGACCTACCTGCATTTCCAGAATATCCTTCCACCGTGAGTCTGTATTTGTCATCAGATGAGTTGATGTTGAATGTGGAATATTCTGCAAATCTCTCTCCTCCTTCGAAATCCTTTAAATCAATTCGTAATCGATATCTTTTCTTTGATGCCAGTAGATGTAGGAAATTATTACCTAAACAATAATGTATGCTTCGCCTTGGCTTTACCGATCAATGTCATACAGTGTAGATACAGTAAATGATCCCTATCCATTGCATGTTATGCAAAATATAAGCCTTGTGACATAGAGGGATGTAATGCTGTAATTTCTAGGACTGCCTTAGACGCTAGTCAAGCAAAATGAATCTTGATTTACACAAAACCATATTCTATGCTTCTTTAAGAATTTTTATTTCGTGCCTAATGATAATTGCTCTTATACAAACTGTTTAAACCAGACTAGAAGGGCATAGCAGGCGGCCCCGGTTTTTAACCACGATTGATCACGAGTTTCACACAAAACCGATGAAAAAATATCATTTTGAGAGGTGAAGTGATAACCGATATGCTGTCATATAGTTTGAAAATATGTTCCAAATCCGATATTTGAATCAAATATTGACCTACATTTCATTATGCTTCCTCAAACCTTTGTTGGAACTGGAAATGTCGGTCTGTGAAAGTCTTAGTTCCCCACTGTTCCGAAACCCTGGCTAAGCCAATTATTATAAGTCCTTATTAATAATAAGTTTGAGTTCTAAATATGTTGAATTTCGATTTACAGTGTACATAACTTATAAAATTATTATAATTTTTTACAAGTTTGTCACGCATTGTATATGGACGTATGGACCGCCTTGAAAATGACAGACTGTAAAAAGAATAAATCAAAAATGAAATTTAAAACTTAATATATCAACACACTGAAATGATCCGACAAAAGCATAATATCCATTACCATTTTTGCCTTTAGCGAATCATAAAAGTCTGCTGATATTTTCATTTTAAAAATTAATTAATTAATTATTTAATTAATTTTTTATTTCTGGTTATTTTAATATGTAATTCTCACGGCGGTGCATTTATACAATGTGTGATCAACCTGTAAAAGCTTTCTAATAATAATTTGCGCTGATTTTCTGAGGTTCGGAATAATAGCCTACATCTGTAAATACATGCAAATTAACAAAGTCTGCCAACATCTACAGTATACAGTCCTATTGATTTTATCGGAGGAATGAGAGAACAAGAACGCTATCTGCAAGATTTAAATTTAAGTTTGACAGTAATTGCGTTGATGGCAATGCCTAAAACTAAGTAAATAAGTAAAATCTCGTAAATTTATATAGCGCTTTCTTAGGTAGTACTGTAGTAGCTGTTTATTCTTATGCGCTTAATCTTTCTTGAAATAGCTATAGGCAAGGTGGTTTGCCAACCGGGCAAAGGTCACTGAGGCGACAGCGGTGGAGGATCAGGTTGTTATTGCTATAGAGGCAGGCCCGCCGAGAGAAATTCTGGGCCCGGCCTGTGCAGAATGGATGGCGGGGCCCTTGGCAAGTCTTAAAAAATAGCTGACGACCTTTTTTCTGCTCGTCAGTGGCTTTTACTACCGAACCGCCGAATCGACTCTAAAAAACTAGTGTTGATCTTTTTTGCTTGTCGCCTTTTTCACGCTCTTTCTTCTTTCGATGGCCTCAGGAGTCCCGGGTCCCCTTTTCCTCGCCAGGCCCCATGCACAACGTAATTATTGGTATTTTTAAACTTATATACATAGTCATCATCGGCCCGGACCCCTCAAGACCGCCGGGCCCCTGTGCATTTGCCCCTGCCCCCTGTCGACGGCCCTGTATAGAGGAAACGATTTTTGGAATAGAAAAGTTTTAAGTTTAGACCTAAAGGCTTGCGGGGATAGTGAAGGAATTAAAGGAAATGAGGATTCGGAGCTTATTGTTTGACCATGTCGTAGGCTGCGGAGGGAGGCTGGAATTGAGTTCCAAAGTTCTGGTGCGGCGTATGAGAAAGCGCGGTTGCAGATTTTGAGTGATGACTGATTTAACGGGCTTGAAAGTGTGAGATGAGATGATGATCGTGTAGGTCGGGGAGGCTGAGGCGTTAAGAGTTTACGAAGGTAAACCGGTTTTGATGAATGAAGTGACACTTACTGTAAGTAATCGCTATTATCTTGTACTGCAATGGTTCCCAACGTGGGGCGTCCGCCCCACCGGGACAAAGACGTCATTTCACTGTTTTTCGGGGGGGGGGCAAAACACTTTCAGCCTGACAAGTTACAGGTTTGCAAAAAAGTTGACGACCTTTTTTTGCTTGTCAGTCATCTTTACGATTGGTTACCTCAGATTACTCGATATCAACGACTCCTTTAGGGCATATAAAAAACTAAATAACACAAACGTTTGCCAAAAAACATTTTTTCCTAAAAATCAGGGGGCAAATGTCCCCCTCCCCCCAATGACGTCTCTGCACCGGGAGGCAATTTCATTTTTCATTATTTAGGAGGCAATTGGGCAATTTCAATGTTTCAAAATGTTGGCCTATGATTTCAATAAAAGATTTTCTGACTTGAAAGATAGACACTTCAATTACTGTACCTTGTCTTGAGGGTCGATTATAATTTAAAGTCTTGACCCAACAACTGCAGGAAGCCTGCATGATGGGCAGAGGCTGACCACACCACATGTAATATATCAGCCGGATTGCGGCGCCCTCTAACTGCTGGCGCCCCCTGCCTTGCGGAGCGGGCGGAGTGGGTCGCTCCGGCCCTGACTAATAACGATACCGACATGAAATACCACCACCGACCCACCACTAATATATACTTCAAACTGACGTTTGAAGCGTGATAACTCAGAAAGATTAAGGTAATTTTAATTTGTACCGTCTATACCTAACCAAAATTCTCCGCTCGGGTTTCCAAATCCGTTTGCGTAATCGTTCCATCCGCGGTAAAAGTCTTCGCTTCCATCTTTTCGTCTTTGGAAAACCTGTTTTATTGAATTATTCTCAATGAAGATGCTCATCGTCCATCGATAGCATAATCACTGTCTATAGAAACTCGCTTAATGTTGTAGGTGCATTAGTCTGACGATTGACAAAAAACATTAGCAACAGAAAAGGTTCAGATGAAATAACGTGAATCAGAATTTAAGAACCTTACAAATGAGAATTGAAATTAGACAATTTGCAACATATGACAAGAATTTCTTCACGATGCCTGGAAATTAAATCAGAACAAGAGCAAACAGCGAATATTAAAATTTATTGAGAACCTGAAGATTGAGAGTAATTACGGTGATGGAGAACATTAATTCTAAATTACTCAAAAGCTACAGATAACAGATACTTAATTCAACCAACACACCGTCCATCCGCCGTTAGCTGTTGTCATGTCACAGAATGCGTCAGCGTAATATCGTTTCCCTCGATGAACGACGTATATGCGATAGACTCCGCTAGATGTGTATCCATTATCTTTAATATTGGAGCAGTCGCACACAACTGGAACACCTCGGCAGTGATCTGAAATGTTGCAACGATCTCGATCCAGTTTCGCATTCGTAATATTTCGGTCACGTTGATTTATCAAAATTTCAAGCAACACAATGTCGAGAAAATGTCGGATGTTTAGAAATTTGTGAAAATAAGAAACATTTAGGAATGTTATAACGAGAAGACAATGTCCTCTATTCTCAAGTTATAACCTGCCTTTTCTCTTCAAATGCAAATCGTGTCCAAATGTACTGCAAACGTTAACATTCACCGACATTATCCACATAAATACTGTATCATAAAAACGTTTGGGGCCTAAAATTCTTAGTTTCACAATATGTTATAGGATAATATCGTAAAACCAATTTGAAGCTTTTTAGAAGAAGATTTAGAATGAACTTATATTGGCTTGCCTTGATCATTCTGATGAGCAGTTAAAGCATCAATTCTTTTCTCCATGATTTCTAGTCTCCGCTCCAATTCACCGAGTCTACCCGGAGAGTTTTCTTCTGATCCTGAACTGCAATCTCTGCAAACCGACGTCGTACATTGTCCATTCACTCTCGTTGTGCAAAAGAGTAAGAAAATAATCTTGAAAACGGAAAGGTTACGCATGTTTTAATTAGAAGTCGACTTAATACAAATGCAGAAGTTGAACAGTGACTTTGATTTCTGTGCATTAGTTGAAGTGAAAATCAAAAATGAACCTTATCGTGTTATGAAAGCTGTGATATCGCCGAAGGCTGCGAGTAGTTACTTCCTGTTTGCAACCTATTGCGAACAGGAATTAACTTCTCACAATTATTTCTCAGAAACTTGACAGGATCTCGTCATATTGTGTATTTAGCAAGAGGGACTACAGCTCAATAAGCTTTAATTGTCTTTCGTGTCTAATTTAGAGGATAGAGTAGACGCTTGTATAATAATAATTAAGCAAAAATGGCACTAATGGGAAGAAACGCCGGCCGGGCCTGCTCACTACTCTTCCAAGATGGCTGGGTTCGGTGTCGTATAAATTTTGTTCCCCTATAAATGCGGTTCCGGGGCGGAGCTAGCTATTGCTACGGGAACCAAAATTATGCTTATGCGTACAATTTGAGTTCCTCATAGAATATAGGATATCCTAACCCTATCGGTCATAAATTTATAACCGATAGGTCATAAATTTATAACCAAAAACTATAACCATAAATTTATAAATTTACGACCTGCATTCGGTACGGCTGTGATTACTATGGGTAGGCGGAGCTTATAAGTAATTGACAAATTCAAATGAACCAATCATAATTTGTTGCGGAATTTATTTTATGCCGGAACTTTATTTATATGACACCGACCCGTTCGTCACTGGTCAGTCTGTCTGTATGGCTCATTCCGACTGACTCACTCTATACCTCACTAAGGCACGTGGTCGTCCGACCTAGAATTTTTGGTTTAGAATTTCTATATGCCCGCCTCAGGCTCGCCTTCACTTAAATCTATGCTTGCTGGTATCTTGCGTCCTGTGACGCTTCTTATATCTCTGGCATCGTTCTATTTCCGGCACCACTTCTTTCTCTGCCTTAGCATCAACCTTCTTATCTCCCGGTACCTCTCTCTTCCGCATTTGGCACCGCTCTCCGTCCTTGGTACCAGCCTTCTTATCTCTCGGTACCGTTGGTACCACTATTCTTCCTCTCTACCTCTGGTACCGTTGCCTCTTGGTACCGTCCTACTTCACCCTTCTGGTACCGCTAACTATCCTCAGATGGGCCTCCGGACCGCTCCTAATCTGCCGCTGGTACAGCTCTCTCTTCCCAGCTGGTCCGGTTCTTAATCTCAACTCGTTGGCACCGTTTCGGTACCACGCTTACTACACTATTGGTACCAATTGGTACCGCTACTAAACCTCAGCACTTGGCACCGCTGGTACCACTACTTACCCACCGTTGGTACCGCCTGGTACCGCTCCTTTCCAGCTGGTACCGCTGGTACCACTTTCCTCAAGCGCAAACTCACGGTCTTTCCCCTTTCCAAACACACGCTGACCTTCAGCTCGCCGGCCTCGTGCACTATCTTGGACCTCCTTTTATAGAACTCGGTGGCCACTAAAACGAAGGTGTCTAGAACTCATCCTGTTTCTGCCTTATATCTAATGGACTACTAGTGCCACTTATCGAATAATAATGTCTCACGTTCTATGAATATTAAACATACTACTATACGATTATTATTATGACGGGGACTCAGATTTAATTGAATCGTATTATTATTCTTTTTATTAGCCTATTTGTGATTTCTCTACACTATGAAACGTTTGTTACTAGAGAAGTTCAATTAGGCCCCTATTTGCCTATATGCAAATATGGACGCATGCTGAATTAAAGAGGGGGCTGTGATTTACATTTCAAATTAAGTGGAATTGTGCTATTTTCTAAGTAGAAATTTGAAACTGGAACTAAAAATATTAACAGTGGCAGAGATGCGCATTATTCTGAATTCGATAGGAAAATGTCGCCGAATTGACTGTACACAAACAGAAGAAAGCCAGTGACCTTGAATTCGGCGCACTCTATGAAGTGAGAATCAGAAATTACCCCTTTTGAATGCTGAAAGGACATGATATTGACGAAGGTTGTAGCAGTTAATTACAGTATTATTGGCAACCTATGCGCGAATAACGTGGCTATAGTGTCTGTATGTGGCAAGTTGAGACTGCAGCTCAATTAGCTATAAATACTATTAAATAGTCTATAATTGCTCAATCAAGTCAATTAAGACAGTGGTTCTCAACTCGTGGTCCGCGGACTACAAGTGGTCCGCGAGAGGTAGTCTAGTGGTCCGCGGCGGAGTCTGAAAAACGTAAATAAAAATTGGACATATATATTTTTCCGTGTGAAAAATCTGAAAAGTGCAACGAGCAACAGAAATCATCGGCACAAAAAGGTTATCGGGGCATTTTGTGTGTATTTTGTGCATTTTCAACGTGAAAAGTTTGACAAACAGAAAAGGACAAAAAGGTTATCGCCGCTCTTTAGGAGCAGATGGCTGCTCAATTTATCAGGCGGTCCGCGATAAATTTTTGAACTTTAAAAGTGATCCGCGAGGCAAAGAGGGTTGAGAACCACTGGATTAAGAGACGAAGGAAACACCTTTATGTAGTACGTAAACAAAATTTCTGTACAGTTACACGGGTAACTTAACGTTTGAAAATTACTAAGACAGGAACGCAGAAGACGTTGATCGCGAATGTGAAAATAGCAAACGTTTGAAAGTTGAGGCACATGAGCATTACAAATTTAGAGAAGAGGCGAATTTGAAACCAAGATTTGTTTTGCCGTTGGAACATATAGGCTATGTGTGAGACAAAACTATTTTATGGTTTTATTTATTTTATTTTCATTAGTTGCAGTAGGCCTTATTGTATTAAAAGAAATCCTGCTGTTTAACCCCTTAACCGTGTATTTAACTGTAACTCAATGTAAAATGGACGGATATATCCGGATCCCCAGTTAAGGGGTTAATAATGTTCTGTCGCCTGAGATAGTCACTGCAAATGGCAGGATAAATATCAGTTTGGCGACATATAATCACGCGACAGTTTACCACATGACAGTTATTCACGCGCTCTTTGTCTGCAGGATCAATCAGTCAAATTTTCAGCTAGCCAAGCACTGATTCCTCCAGGGACGTCATTTGGGGGCAGGAGGGCATTTGCCCCCCTGATTTTGAGGGGGAACAATTTTTTTGCCAATGTTTGTGTTATTTAGATTTTACACGCCCTAAAGGAGTGCTTGATGATGTCGAGTAATTTGAAGTAACTACTTTAACTAACCGTGAAAATTGGCTGACAAGCAAAAAAAAGGTCGTCAGCTTTTTCGCAAACTTGACTTGTAACTTGTCAGGTCGAAAGTGTTTTGCCCCCCCCTCCCCTGAAAAACAGTGAAATTACGTCTCTGGATTCCTCGATGGCCGACAGTCTCCGTGGTCGACCAAGTAATTTCATTGGATTTGTTGACAACCCTAACCCTTACCATAACCCTAACCATAATCCGTACACTTACCCTAACCCTAATCTAACCCAGATCCTTACCCTACCCTAATTCTAACCATAACCATAAAACAAAGTTAATACTAATTTTAACTTTATTTGTCTAAAACTAGGAGACTAAATGTCAGTGATTAGCTGTCTCGTGATTAACTGTCGCGAGATTAAATGTCCGTGATTAATTAACGGTCGCGTGATAAGGCGTAGGCCTAACTGTTGCTTTATTAAATGTCTGTATACCAAAAAATCTTCGCTTTCGTCGCTTTCAGTGAATAGTACCTATCACGCCAATGATACCATTCGATTCCTTCATATGTAGCCTACATTGAGAGCAATTCAATGTAAAATTTTCGCGCAGATAGAGACCGTTGAGATTAGAATCATTGCATTGGTCGTATATCACGAAGCTCCCCAACGAAACACAGCGCAGTTTTCAAAAGTGACTTTGGTCATAATTATCAGCGTCTTTTGTCGTGAACTGACATCCCTTATGGCGCTGAAGATTACCAATATCTCCTAAAATAGAAAACATGCGACTTTCCTGCATATACTATAACCCAGCATAAGTTCCAAGTGACAAAATCAATTTAGTTTTCAAAGTTGGCATAGCAACAGGAGGAGCCAAAAATGTTTTGCGTAAAATCTGAGGCAAGTTTCACAGTATTTCACTAAAACAACTACATCGGAAAATCTTCAATGCATGAATCAGTTTCATTGATTAACACTAGCTGAATATATGTAGAAGGCTGGTCTTCCTTTGTTAGATGTTGCATGGACGAGACAGAACGCAAATGAAGGAAATGCAATGGCTCAAGACCTACCCGTGTTGCAGCTAATACTCGTATTTGAAGACCGTTTTACTAGCGGGACGTGGTGACAGCTACACCCGTGAACATGCATTAATCTCCTTCCAGTAAAAGCATTCATAACGACTTGAAGAAGCGTCTCTATTTCGGTGAAATGACACTCGATGCACGTGATTACCTCCGAAGATTTGTGCAGCAAAATTTCGCGCGATCCCAAAATTTGCCTGCCAGGATTCATGAGACCGTGTAAGAAAAACAGGAGAAATTTTCAGCACTTAGAAGAGAAGAAGGCGTGACACGTGTGTGGCGCCGATATGTCCGGACCTCGGTAGGCCTACCTTATGTTCTTCCGATAGCCACAAGGACCTGCCAGGCATAGAAGAGGGGAGTAATAGACGTAGCGACGATGATACACAATCTCCATTGAGCGATAACTAACTCACAAATAGGTGAATCATTCAAAAACGACACTTCGTACGCACTGAAGACATGTCTGTTGCAGTATTGCATCGAAACCTTCACCCCGACGCCTTTGAAAGCGTCCGAACAAAGATTGAGCTTTGATCAACTGAAGTCGCAATTCGATCGGTTGAATGTTCAGTTCTGGCTGCAAAATTTTCTGAAATGTCTTCTAAGATTTATGTTGCAGGATTTTTGCCCTTCCTATTTCATGCCGACTTTTCAGGTGCGGGAAGTTAGCAGAGTGGTAACAGCGTTGGACGATGGAGCTGAAAGAGGAGCCCTAAAGGTTCAGCCTTTTTCGCGGTGGTAAAATGAGGAGCAGTGGTAAAAATCTCTGCGATAAGTCAAACAGGTCCATGCCATTCGTGGCATTGCACGCCTGGCTGAGGGCTATAGAAACGGAGATCAGCGCCGCCCTATGAGCCCGTGAGGCTCGGGGAAGAACTTTGACTTTGACTTTTTTCAGGTGCCAAATAGAAGAAGGCATTTACTGTTATCGATGCATGCCATTCTCGATGAAACGATCGCGACGTATCAAGCTGTCTATAACTTGTATCGTTGCGTCTCACAAAACGACGACAGCATCTGCTATAAACCTGCAGCTATTAATTAACGCTCTCTTCGACAGTTTTGACCGAAATAAGCTGATGGCTGAACTTTCTAGCGCCGCATTCAGGAGCTTGGAAAGAATTCATTCAATTGCATTGATGAGTATGCTGTGCATTGTGATTGTGAGTATTCTACGAGGCGGAATGGCGCGCCTGGCAGTTCCTGTAGACTGCTGTAGGCGTTTGAATGACTTATATAAGTCATTGCATCTGTGAGAACAGATCTTCTGCAGTCAAGACACAATTTTTCTGTTTTGATCCCAACAGATAAATGCATTAGATTGTTACTTACATGATCCAGTCGGTAACCAATTGTTTATTTTATGGAACGAGCAGAAAATCTCGACTCGAGGAAATGCCCAAGGCACAGAGGTGACGATGGGTCACTCAAACTGACCGATGGTCCATTTCGCCAATCCAAAACTTGACCCACGACCAATGTGATCAATGACCCATTTGTCATTGACAATTGTAGCCATTAAGCCACGTCAATACTACACTACAAAACGTACCACGGAACAAAATAAATTTATATAATAATAATAATAATAAATAATAATAATAATAAGTATAATACGGAACGTAGAAATTTGCATAGGGGGTCGTCCATAAATGATGTAACGCGATTTTGGCACTTTTTTACCCATCCCCTTACGTAACGCGACGTAACAAAAATTCAGACCACTGAAGTATGACATAACAACGGTCCGCCCTCTTATCGTCTTTCGAAAGGTCTTGACAAGCAAAAAAGGTAATTCATACTTTTATTTTCCCCTCTCAAAACATACTGACAAGCAAAAAATGTCATCCTTGTATTTTTACCTCTCCAAATACCCTGACAAGGAAAAAAGAAAAGGTCGTCACTTAAATATTTTGTGTTTTGTTACGTCACATTTACGGAAACGCCCTCGTCACACTTTGTAACAAATGTCCGGACCCCCTTCCCCCTAGACGTTCGTTACGTCATTTGTGGACGAGCCCTAGGCAATTCTTGGACTTCAGTAGACGAATGGTTATTACAGCCCCATTTCTATCAAAGTAATTTTCAAATTGCATTGAGCTGAAGAGATAAATATTTCTGTCTTCGCATTTTGCGCTGTTTCTCTTTCAAATAGTCTGTTGCACAAATGAAAATGGATTACCCCGAAGAAGTTTAGTCGATTAACATTCTTGCATTTGTATAAATCACGCGCGTTGTCTGATAAAGGTGTTATTAAGAAAACAAATGTCTCAGTCAAGATTGACCTATAGAGCAGTTACTGTATTGATTTTTCACATTTTTACCATTTCTTGCCTTTCCAACAAAGTGAACGTTTCTAGACTGAATCAAGCGCTATAAAAATATTTCAATGAGAATTCGTATTTGTTTTATGTTGAGATTCGCCAGATGGCGCTTCCGTATCATACCGTATGTTCAAATATAATGGCGCTTCTTGGTTAGACTACGACGAGCAATTTTTCTATGAATTCTAGAAGAAAGATTCCTATTATCTTAAGTGTGGACGAATTATTGAACTAAAAATATGTTTATAAAACTTCATAATGAGAGGAAAACTTAAAACGAAGATTATGCAGAGCAGTGGCGTAGCCAGGATTTCCAGAAGGGGGGGTTGTTTTTGACTTTTGTCCGTAACCAACTTTCGAAAAATCTTGACAAGCAAAAAAAGGTCACCCTATGTATCTATCCTATGTCTCTTCTTCTAAAATTGATGGCCTAGACAAGCAAAAATAGGTCGTCACGCCTATGGCGCATAAAAAATTATTTTGGTCAGCAGTCCCAAAGAAGGGTTTTGACCCTCAAAACCAGGGTTTAATCTAGGCCATTTCCGTGGGGAAAATTGCCCTTTCCCTGGAAATTTCAAATTCCCCCGGAAAATTTGGCATACTACATCAACTAACAGCAGCCCCCTAGCAGAATTCTCCCCCGGATTTGTCAGTTTTCCCCGGAGTCCAGGAGTCCAGATAAACAATGCTCAAAACCGCATCAAAAAAAAATGCATGGAAACACATTTTAAAAGATTTTCGTCGGCGCCCAAGAGGGATTTTAACTCCCAACTCCCCCTTGGCTACGCCACTAATGCAGAATGTTTCTAGCTTTGGCATTTTCTCGCGTTGGTTTCCCATGTAATTTTCTCTTAATTCAAATAAGAGACTTAATATATAGGCTATATACATATATAATGCCCTCAATACTTAGTTGCCGAGGGACTAATGACAAAAAAGTGTCCGGGGACAGATATACATATTTACTTTTCAGCTCTCGTATATATTGAATCTCTCTCCTCTGATCTACATATATATATATATATATATATATATATATATATATATATATATATATATATAGAATGAAGTTTCAGGTCGCCTGAGAATGAAATATTCGTTGTCGACAGATTTTGATTTTAAATAGGCCTAAGTTTAAATTACAAAAATGCTAGATGAAATGGAGACAATTCTTTCTAAATTAAGGAAATTTTGTTTGTACATTATTTTTGATGTTGAACGAAAATTAACCGTTGGTGGAAAGAGGAATTGAATTAAAAGCGTGTTTTAAATAATATAATATAACAAGGTTTAAAGTGGTTCAGTAGGGACTCTGATGTTGTTAACGGTGAGAACCACCACGTGTTTTAAATCATCTTTTGTGTTTTACCGGTGCTCGATGGGAATTATGCCACGCCCAAACCAAACTATCTGATCATCAGGTCATGTTCTTCATCAGCTAATGGCAGTGGCGGCTCCAGGATTTGGCAAGTGGGAGGCCGTTGGGGTGGAAACTTCTAATCATAGGAGCCAACCATTTGTTGTTAGGTATGTAGTATTAATCATAGGGTCCCAACAGGGGGCCATTGGGAGCAGGCACTCCATAGGGGGCACGGACTCCCCGAGCTCCCCTATGGAGCGGCCACTGGTTAATGGCAAAAGGTTTATCTTCACAATATCCTCTGTTTTCTTGCAAAATCTTACACTCTGCTATGTTGAGCCTATAAAGTTATTTTCAACTGCTACATGTACATGTGTTAACACCCTCCGTTTAATCAATCTTTCATTAAATATTCAACTTCAAGCAGTGATGATGTAATGATGAGTCATTGTTATCATTTCAAAAATATAAAATAAAACTCAGTTGTGTAAATTTTAGAAGCAGCAGCAGTGTTTAATCTAGACTCCTGGACTCCGGGAGGGGGGAATGACAAAGCCGGGGGGAAACTGACAAAGCCGGGAGGAATTCTGCTAGGGGTCTGCTGTTAGTCCATGTAGTATGCCAGATTTCCGGGGGTTATTTGAAATTTCCGGGGCGAAAAGGCAATTTCCCCCCCCCGGAAACGGCCTAGATTAAACACTGAGCAGCAGTTGAAAGGACCTAATACTTTGGTCTCAATGTGCTGTGGTATCTTCGCCAGCTTTTCATATCTGAATAGTTTTCGACGATCAGTGTTGAGCAATCGCGTGATGTAAGTTCTGAACGCGGCCGTGACTCAGTCCTCCTCCTCCTCCTCCTCCTCCTCCCATCGACAGATGATGATCCACGTTGGACGGCGCAGACAACGACAACGGAGATGAGGCGTTCTGACTGATGTACCACTCGCTCAGATTCGCCATCGAATGCTGATGCAACAGGGGAGCGACGATCGCGGCGAAGAACTCTGGTGGGAGTATTGCTGGTGGAACTGACCGTATCGCAAGTGATTGCCGCCCGTGACGACGGACTGCGACAGACCCCCGCCGGCCACCATCATGCGCGTGTCAATGGCGCCATCTAGCGAACGTGCCTGAGATTGCGACGAATTCGTTCTCGACGACTTGACGTCCAGCACAGTGGACGGGTTAACGCGTGACGTCGGAGAGTTGATTTCGTCGTCGTCGAAGCTGGAGTTGAGTTTCGACCGGACATCGTGCACTGCGGGGATGCCGCGGGGCGTGGGGGACGTCGACGACGGGGGTGTGGCGGGGCAGGGGAGCTTTCCGTGGATCTTCATGTGTTTGCGGAGGGACGATGGGTGAGTGTAGCTCTTGTCGCAGCCGTAGTATTTGCAGTTGTACGGTTTGTCGCTCGTGTGGACGTGAGAGTGTTTCTTTCGATCGGAACTGTTGGCAAAACGACGATCACAGCCAAGATATTCACAGCGGAACGGCTTTTCCCCTTTTGAAACATCAACACCAAACAGTATATATATAATATATATAATATATATATATAATATGCATAAATATCATAAAAATGCAATTACTATGTGGGAAAAACTACCAGATAGTGCGTGTGAAACCAGTTGGTGTGATAATTTTACTTATATATTGACATTGACACTGGTGCTGCTGCTGATGATGATGATGACGACGACGACGACGATGATGATGATGATGATGATGATGATGATGATAATGATCATCTTCATCATCGACAGAGGCGTAGCGAGGGGACAGAGGGCATATGCTCCCGGGCGCCGAGGTGAGGCGACGCCAAAATGGGGATTTTGGGGTCAGTTAAATACATAATAAATAAGAAGAAACTAGTGCGGCGACCTTTTTTGCTCGTAAGCAGTGCTGGGGGGCGCCAACAGTCCACTTTTGCCTCTGGGCGCCGGATACCCTCGCTACGCCTCTGATAATCGAACTTGTGGAAGAAAGCTCTCTCGTGGTTTGACCATCGGATTTTGTCGCTGCAGCGAACTCCTATCGCCATCTGATTAGGTTTTCCAGACGTCATTTTCCCATCCTCTCTAAGAGGTTAACTCTGACAGCAGCGCTTTTGACTTTCACCTTTGAATATGTCACAGCGCTATATAAGTTGTCTCAATAATAATAATAATAATAATAATAATAATAATAATAATAATAATAATAATAATAATAATAATAATAATAATAGCGGCAAAAGGAGTTCAGTAACAGGCGTTCCAAAGTACGCATTGATGAATGAACTCATCTTAATTATATTTGTTATCAACAAAAACACACAATACTGGAACTTCACAATCAGACAATCAGTCAGACCCAAATCCAAATAAATGCTAAAAAGCTCCGCCATAGCCGGTGGCAAGCCCTGGTTGAGAAAGGAGGAGCCGAACACACATATACATTCAGGGGCCTATGTGTTTTTCTGGGTCCGGACCCACCCACTTTTTAGAGCTGGCAAGCAATGGACCCACCCACTTTTTTGAGAATTGTTTATTATTAGGAGACCAATGAGAACAGCTAGATTTACAATTATAACAGAAAGACCTGATACAATCCTCGCGTCTGACTATCTAGGTATTATTTAGCTCTATGGATAAACATGCGTCACATTTTCATTTGACTCCATTTTGTCATTTTTAGGTCGTTCGCCGGTAGGTCTACCTTTGTCAAACACAACATTCACAGGAGATAATTGACATTTGACAATGCTTGATGACTTGATGTGCAATGGTTTCTGGTTTAAGTATGATAATTATAATAATGTATTGAATTGTTACCACTGAGCACTGGCTTGTTTCAATAAACATTGTTTTGTGGATTTTCATTTGGACCCACACCTTTTTACACAGATCACGCCTCTGTATACATTATACAAACACACATAGACGCTCTTTGATACGGACGCGTCTATAAACAAACACAACACACACACAGGAGAAAACACTCCGCCATATCCACACTCACAAGCTGGAAGTCGCAACTTTGCAAAGCATTGGGGGGAGGGGGGTTAATCGTCGTTTGCAACTGCTCATGAGTAGCCCCTTGACGATTTTCTAACGCAAAAATTCCAAGAATTAATTACTCTACATAACAAAAGTATTTTTCGAGCGTCAATGCGGGTTAAGTGTTTATCAGAGATGACTATGGGTCCATGTTTTAGAATCCAACGCAACCCATCAAATCTCCGACCCAACCCAACCCAATCCATGCCGGCATTTGGGTTGCTTGTCCACGGGTTAACCTAACCCATTGTCGTCTCTGGTACTGACAGGGAACTTGGATCTGAAGTTCCGGAGAATTAGGTGAGCGCCGAATGCATTTTCAAAACGGCTATAAAGACGCAAGGTCTACGGTGCCTATGTTAAGAATACAGGTTTCCCATGCATACTCGATTTCGAGCTTTGGGGCCGGTGTCGTATAAAATTATTTCCCCATGGGCCGGCGCGGAAATAAATTTATACGACACCGGCGCCGATCTGAGATCTCCAGTTTCTGAAGCAAGCAGCGACCGACGCTGGTGGCTTAGCCGTTAATCTAGAGCAGTGTTTCCCAAACTCTGCATGGGTCGCGACCCAAAATTGGGTCGAAGGGTTCAGTCCAATGGGTCGCAAGGCAGTGGCTTAGCGCGCACTTGTGCCGCCCATGGCGCCTGGAAAAAAAATGCCGCCCCAACCTACTACAGCTGACAAGCAAAAAAAGGTCGTCGCCGCTGATTTTGCCATTTTGCCGCCTCTTCGCTAAACCTCCTCCACACCACCCGACAAGCAAGCAAAAAAGTTCGTCGTCACTGAATTTGAATTTGCTGCCTCTTCTACATTTTGCCGCCCCTTCGCCTTCGCCAAAAATTCCTCAACAACCCTACAAACACAAAAAGGTCGCTTACAAAATTTGCCGCCCCCCATCATGTGTGCCGCCCATGGCTAGAACCATAGTAGCCATTGGGACGCTATGCCTCTGTCGCAAGGTAGAGCGAAATTAGATTCAAAAGTGCCATTTTCTAACCAAATCCACAATGTCACAGTTGGGAAGCTACATACATTAAACAACAAATGGTTGGCCCCCATGATTAGAAGTTGCCCCCAACGGCCCCCCACTTGCCAAATTTAGGTGATTTAAGAAATCAGGTTAGGTTTTAAGAAATTTATCTGCCTGCCAGAGGCGGATCGAGAGTGAGTGGAATGCAGTGTTTAATCTAGACTCCTGGACTCCGGGGGAAACTGAAAAAGCCGGGGGAAAACTGACAAAGCCGGGGAAATTCTGCAAGGGGCCACTGTTAGTTCATGTAGTATTCCAAAATTTCCGGGGAATTTGAAATTTCCTGGGGGAAAAGGGCAATTTTTTCCCCCGGAAACGGCCTAGATTAAACACTGGTGGAATGAAGAATGAAGGAGCGTGAAAACGGGCAGAGCGGCGCCCTTCTTTGGCTTCTTAGGATTTTCGCTAAGTTGAGGGGGCGCCAATCAGCATGCTTTGTCCCCGGGCGCCCTAGATCCGCCAATGATGCCTGCGATACTCCATACACGGCTTTTATTAGAATGATTAGAGTGTCTTATCCAATTTTAGTTGACAATAAGTTTGCAGGGTCGCGGTTTGTTAAAAAAAAACCGCTCGAAGTGAGTCGCACAGTTCTAACAAGGTATGGAAACCCAACTCTATGGTACTTTTTAAAATTTAATCTGATTTCGCAATTACGCAAGGAAAGCGTATTCCTGCCATTTTGCTCTGAAACTCCGCTAACAATAGGGAATCTCTAAAGTCAATGTGTTCATGCCTAGCGGTTAAGCGATTTTGCCATACTTATAAGATTTTTAAGACGCTTAACAATGGTATGCTCCTGGCAAAATTAAAAAGAGATAATTTCAAGAAATTTCAATATCTACTACACCTCATTTTGTCTTTTTTGGCAAAATACAAATAATTCTGCCTAATATATTTGCCATATTTTCATTCAAATTGAATCAGAGCTTTTGTTTTATCATTTATTCAAAACTCAGAAGATCCTTTTCAACTAACGTTCGCCAGATGACCTAATGCCTTTTATATTACAATGTAAATGGAACATTCTATGCAACATTCATGGTGCGCGCGCGAGTGTGTGTGTGTGCGCGCGTGTGTGTGTGTGCGCGCGCGTGTGCGTGTGTGTGTGTGTTGAAATTGGATTTGGTGTAAGAGGCAATGCATAAAGTAGGGCTTTAGATCGACATATGGCAAATGGTAATTACATTCTCATAATTATTGAGTCGGTCGTGTTGAGTTTTGGCTTTGCAGAATTCAAGAAGAAGCGATATATGATCTGCTTAGATTATATTTGACGGTGAAGACGTATCAATAGAGCTTCATATAAGGCAATGAGTTCCTCTATGTCGCTTGTCATCAGCTCTAAGCATTTCTAATACAAAACCAATCCGATGCAGTAGGCCTACTATGCCCGTCGAGACCCTATGCTTGCCTATCTTTATAGTATCACTGAAAGCAATGATTGAACTCCACGCGCTTAACTCCTTCTTAAAAGGACTTCTGGTCGCAAAGTGTCACAAAGGTATAAACGAAAGATTCAACGCGGTAAATCGCTGGTCTTATTATAGGCATACAGTGTACTTTACCTGTTCGGTCTTTGCTGCAAGGCTTTATAGGACGGCGAACTACAAAGAAGATCTTGGTATCGTAAAACCTAGATGTTCTACAACTCATGGGCTCTATGCACGCGGATAAACAAAGTCAAAATAAGAGCGCTATCAAAAGGTGTCCAACTACAGCGGGAAATAACTGCCAGATATATTAGCTACTGGATTATCCTGCAACGTGATACGTTTGAACTCGGTGTAGTAATAGGGTTGCATGGCAATATGAATGACTTAATTCAATCACGGAACTTCTGTAGCGCCAGTCGGGCCATCTTTTGACTTTTGGACGCCCTAGGCAGATTTGAATTTTCGCCCATTCACAGAAATCGATTACATTAACACACGACAGTCATGACTCGACTGTGCTCAGTGCTCTTATTTGATCATAAGAAATCTTGAAATCATAGCTCCTTCTCATGCTCTATGACAATATCCGTGCTTTTAGCTCCACTAGCCTTCTTATAATAAGGAACACACAGTATTTTATCTTATTTTTATGCGAATAATGCAATAGGAGTATCCAGAACAATCTCTATGGTCACTGAGCAAGAAATCTGCTTCTGACATTGGTGTCTATTAATAGACAAAATGGTTTCTATGGTTTCTGCCCACCAGTGGGCGGAGCAACCGGACTTTGTTGGTAAACACTGGATACCCCTATACACTATACTATACATTACATATATTGTGATAAATTGAAAATGATTTGAAAAAATAGAGAGAATTGCAAAATGGCAAAATCTAAACAGACAATATGATCTTGAAAAAGTCTAAGTTAAAAAAATTCTTAGTTAATTCTAACTAAGAAACATAATAACTGAATATTATTTAAGTTTAAATTTTGCAATACATGAATCCGGTTCGTGTGACCGACCGCAGAGATCTTTGCGAGAATTGCGGGAAGGGAAATTGCGGCTTCGATTTTGTTCACAGTCCACAATCTACTGACATTTTGTCTGTGGGGCTGACGCTGACAGCCGCTGGCCATAGCCCAGTGTTTACCAAACTGTGGGTCGCGACCCATAAGTGGGTCTCAGGGATCAGTAGGCTATAGTGGGTCGCGGGGTAGCGCGAAATTAGATTCAAAAGTGTCATTTTCTAACCAATACCACAATGTCAAAGGCCTTGAAAGTTGCAAATATGCTTAAGTTTAAAGAAATTTTCATGCCTGCAACACTCCATATACGGCCTATATTAAAATGATTAGTGCTTTATCTAATTTAGTTAACAATATGTTTGCAGGGTCGCGGCATGTTACATAGCCGCTAAAGGGAGTCGTAAAGTTCTAAAAAAAATTGGAAAACACTGACCTATAGTGTTTTTAAAAATTAAAATAGATATTAATCTTATTCGCTCAGGATAAACTGCTATACCTAATAGGAACAACAAGCCAAGCTGTGCGCCACGTAATTACGACCATTTTAAAATCTGCAACTGTGGCCATTTGTGACGCTGTACAATAACAATAGCAACGTCGTCGCACGCCCAGCCCTCTGACGCTGCAATGACTCGACTAAACCGGTTCTACGAACAATTGTTACCAATAGCAACGTCGTCTTCGAACATCGTCCACCAACGCATCGCGACGTAAGGACTAAACGGTCTACCAATAGTCAACGCTCGCCCACCAACGCATCGCGACGTAAACTACCAAAACGGCTCGCCCACCAGCGCATAGACTAAACGGTCTACCAATTTGTAAACGGTCTACCAATAGTCAACGCTCATAAACGGTCACCAATAGTCAACGCTCGATTTTAAAGTCTACCAATAGTCAACCAATCAGAACGTAAAAGACATACAGATAAGGATTTTAATATTATAGATATTAATCTTATTCCTCAATAATTCGGTTGAATTTGTCATAAAATTTTTTAAAAAAGAAATGGCAAAATTTTTTAAGAAGAAATTTCAATATTTCTCTCAAATTTTTTCCTAATTGACAAAAATACGAGAAAATCTGCCTGATATATTTGCCATATTTTCATTCGAATTGAATCAGAACTTTTGTTTTGCCATTTATTCAAAACTTAGAGAATTCTTTTCAACTAACGTTCGCCAAATGGCCAAAATATTTTTTTAAAATATTTATTTATCTTACATGCTATGATAAGGGTCGCGACACGTTACAAAACCACCGAAGTGGGTCGCAGTTCCAACATGTATGGGAAACCCTGATATAGCCTGTTGGATATAGTTATAATAGTGTTGCTAATCTGGGCAGCAGACATCAGTGTAGTGCTATTGCACCCATCCACCAATGACCATTGACCATTTTGCTAAATTGTGTCTTTAGCCAGCCTCTGGGCATTTTGCTTGTCATTTCATTTGGTACCATACGGACGGTACTGTAGTCTGTATACACTGTAGTCTGCTGCGGTACTGCAGTGGCGGCTCCAGGATTTGGCAAGTGGGGGGCAGTTGGGGTGGCAACTTCTATTCATGGGGGCCAACCATTTGTTGTTAGGTATGTAGCATTAAGTATAGGGTCCCAACATGGGGGCAACTGGGGGGGCCAGGCACTCAATAGGGGCACAGGCCCCCCGGCCCTCCTGTGGAGCCGCCACTGCGGTACTGTATCAACTGCCAAACGCTAAAAACCTAATACTTTATGCCTACCGTTAAAACGATATATTTCACATAACAAATAGCAAGTCTGTTTAAAATCATTTTTTAAAATTTTTTTTCTTACATTACAAAAATTTTTTTTCTTACCCACTAATTTTAGCTTATGTGTTATGACTAACAAGGTTAAAATTACAGCAGTGCTCATGTTAGTGACGTCATGCACCCGTTATTATTTATGCCAAAAATAGCAAAGCAAAGAAAATAATATTAAATTATATTAATTCATTCATTATTCTTAAAAAACGCGCCTCAAAAAATTTTTGTCCCGATTTATTTCGCCCCAACAAATTTTTCGCCCCTATAGGTAGTGCCCAAACTGTCTAAACCTTAAGGTGGCCCTGAGTGCCAGCTGATTGTCATTTTAAAACGCAGAATCGTTAATTTACGAAGAATACAACTTTAGGAATAATTATTTTAAAAAGAAGACCTCCCAAAATAAATGAATGACAACGCGTATTTGCGACTCATGAAAGTACATGAAGACAATGATGATGATGATGATGATATTCATTTTTAAAAGATGATGATGATGATGATGATGATGATGATGATGATGATGATGATGATGATGATGATGATGATGATGATGATGATGATGATGATGATGATGATGATGATGATGATGATGATGATGATGATGATGATGATGATGATGATGATGATGATGATGATGATGATGATGATGATGATGACATTTCAAGAATATCTGCCGTTTAAAAAACCATTGTCACTCATATTGCACTCCAGTTCAATTTCTGCTTTGGTTCTTTTATGAACAAGTTCCAGATTTCCGTTTTTTTGCTAAATTTTGCCCCTGTAAATGAAAACTGTTTGTCTATCAAAAAGCAATTTTTCTATAAAAGTAATGCAAAAACTGTATTGTTACTATAGTGTAGGAACAACGCAAGTTTCTCAATTTTTCCAAAAGAAGTTTCAGTTTCGGACTTTGAATATTCTGCCAAGGCATGCTTTAAATCAATTGAAATTACCTGAAGCATATATATATATATATATATATATATATATATATATATATATATTTGTTTTAAACGTCACTTACCTGTGTGAGTTCGTTTGTGAATCTTCAAGTTCTCGCTTCTCGCAAATACCTTTCCGCAGCCTGGAAAGAGACACGGAAACGGTTTCTCTCCGGTATGAACGCGGATGTGGTTGACCAGCTTGTACTTGGCCTTGAACGGCTTCAGGTCTCGACAGCAGTTCTCCCACAGACACGTGTAGTTCGTCTGTTCCGGTCCGCCGACGTGCTCGACGCTGATGTGCGTCACCAGCTCGTGCATCGTCAGGAACGCCTTGTTACAGGGGCTCTTCGGGTCGTAGGCACTGCAACGCGTCTCCACCCAGAGACAGAACAGCTCCTGCTTGATGGCGTTCGGTCGAGATAGCGGAAGAACATCCCTGGACCGGATCCAGGAGGAGGAGGATGATGCTGATGATGATGCTGATGATGGTTGCCGTGACTCAACGGTCCGACGCATCCCCTGCGATCCGGAGAAGCCGTGATTCGACGACGGGAGAAAGGGGTCCGCGTGGGCGTGACTGCCCCCCGCCGCCGCCGCCGCCGCCGCCGCGGCCGCCATCTGGACGGCGGAGTAGGGATCGACAGGCGATCGCCCGTAGACGTCGGACAGTCCGAGTCTCATGTCCTGCGGCGCAGGAAGTCCGCCGAAAAGAGGATTCGTTGTCGGATCCGGATATCCGTGAGATCCGTGGAGTCCGTTGGTCGAAGGCACGAACATTCCGAGATGGTGTCCAGCGGGATCGTTCAGCGACGAAGGCCGAAGTCCGTCGCGACAGAGCAGGAGGTCCCTGGCAGCGGTCGTGTAGCGATGCGACTGCGTGCAGGCGGCGTAGGCGCTGTGGTGACCGGCGGCGGCGGCGGCGGCGAAGGGGTGCCCTGCGCCCTGGACGTGCACGAGGCCCATCGACCCGGCCACGTCGGCGGCCGACTGGGGACTCAGCTTCAAGGACCCGGTCGAGCCGAGGTGCATGGCGTGATGCGCGTTGTCGATGAATGGATTCAGCATCGTCCCTAACTTGACGCCAGTCACTTCCTGGATTATCTTCGATTTTCGTTCACCGGAACTATTTCCCCGTGAAGAGGGGAACCTAGTCCGATAGAGAGAGAGAAAAGAGATCTCCTCCTCCCCTTCCTCTTCCCCTTCTTCTGTCGATTCTTTTCCTATTCACGCTTACGGGCGTCGATCCGGGCACTTCTTCTCGTCGAGTGACATCAAGTAGGTTCTTGTGTCACGCGGCGTTCCTTTCTCGCGCCGCTCAATAAGTCCTCCGCTGCCGCCGCCGTCGCCGTCGCCGTCGTCGTCGCCGTGTGTCCTTGCTCCTAATCAAAACCCGGCGTTCGTCGTCGTCGTCGCAGGTCAACTGACGACGTCGCGCTTCGTCCGGGAGAATGATCTCCCATCGCGACGACTTCGGATTTTGTCGTCTCCGTGTCGAAGATGCGCCTGTCAGCGGGGGTTGACGTCGGTCGGCCAATGGGAGCGGGAGCGAAGGGACGCGGTGCTGGGCGGAACCGGCAGGGGGCCGGTCGAGCGACGCGGCAGACGGACGCGGCCGACGACGAGGCAAACACGCGACGCGGACACCTGTTACAATTGGCTCGGCGGTCTGATTGACAGGCTGATTGTTGTGTGTGTCGTCAAATTCCAAGCGACAACAGCGACCTGTTGGTGGATTCGAGGATTAAAGAAGAATAAAGACAGATTCCGTCCAATATGGCCATATGTTGTTGTCGTAGATGAGTGCCATGTTGAGACACTGTGTTCCGATTCGGAAAATAGACAGCCATGTTTGTAGACGAGATAGTATTCATATGAGGAGTCAAACGTTGTTTTATAAAGGCCTGTTAGGAGGGAGATTCCCCCTCCAAAAAAACCCCAAAATTCCCCCCAAAATCCCAGCACTTACACAAATTTTGCATTGAATTGTGTCTTTTCTCCTCCAACCAAGTCGATTTTCGCCTCCCAAAAGCCTCACTTCCCCCTCCAAAGGCCTGGAGTCTGGATAAAACACTGAGAGTGAAATTGAATATTATTGACTGCAGAAGGATTCGACCGGAAAAAATGGTTTCAGTGAACAAGTTGACAGCATGGGCGACCGCAGAAATTTTCCCATGGGGTGCGAGTGCATCCCTTTGCACCCCCAACGGACGCCCAATGCATGGTTGACAGTGTTTCTGATAATAATGTTCAAAGGCAATAGGATGAAAACTTCATTAGACTTCCAAAATTTAATAAATGCTGACTAAAACGCTTGAATTTTGGGCGGGAAGTTAGCTGAGTGGTAACAATGTTTGACGCTGGAGCAGAAGGTCGCGGGTTCAATTCGGATTTACTACATTTTATTGGCATAATCACCAGGGTTGCAGCCAGGGAAGCCTCGGATCCCTTATATATCCATAATACAGGCCTATAGACTATAGTTGTGAGATTTGTGCAAAACCGATTACAAATTTTGTTGGCCATTAAATAAATTCAATACTGAAATTTTATTTTGGGTTAAGCCATAAGCTTAGAGCCGTAAATAATTAATGTTTACATTTATGTTTCCGTTTTATAAGATTCAATTCTATTAACTCATGAGCACGAATTTTAATTTGTAAATAATATAATTCAACGCAAAAATTCACTGTGCTACGTGCACGTAACGGTTCAGTCTGGCCTAATGCTTACGACCTAAAAATTGCAATGCCAAATATGGCGGTTGACACTTCAAATTATAATGTCACATATAGTTTAGCATGGAAAACGACATTAGTATCTACGTACGAACTCACACACATGTCCATATATATCACACACACACGTATTATAGGTCTATATACTATATATAGTATACTGTATAGGCTACACGGGGCAATCCATCCAGAACTGTGGAACTCACTACCGGACTGTGTCACAAACGCTGATTCTCTTGGAAATTTTCCTACGTAATCTTAAGACTCACCTATTCCCCATCGAGTATATACATAGTACACTGTATTGTAAAGCGCTTTTGTCTTTGGCCATTTTTGCCATGCTTATTGCGCCATATAAATTGTCTAGGTACTACTACTACTACTATACTACTACTACTACTACTACTACTACTACTACTACTACTACTACTACTACTACTACTACTACTACTACTACTACTACTACTACTACTACTACTACTACTACTACTACTACTACTACTACTACTACTACTACTACTAATAATAATAATAATAATAATAATAATAATAATAATAATAATAATAATAATACAATATATATAATGTGTGTGCGTTGTATGCTGTATAATAAGTGTATATATTACTTCTATTATTCACAAACCATGTCTTCATGTTTTCTATATATAAAATTTGACTGAGGAGTAGCATTCGTCGGTGTTCGATTCGATTTTTCAAAAAGCATTAAGGATCGGCTGACTTCGCCTCAAAATGCCCTAACTTCTTTGAGTTTGAAACCTAGATTTTCCATCCCAATTGTCTTTCGCGGCGGCCACTGGAGGAGTTAGGCCTTAGATCCTCTGGCGGTTCTGCCTTAATCTAAAATAAAATGCAGATTAAATAGATAAATAGATAAGTATGCATATATATATATATACGTGTATATATATATATATATATATATATATATATATATATATGTCTCGGACACTTTTTTTATAAGATATATATATATATATATATATATATATATAATATTTATGTCTCTCTCTGTCCAGGTTCAGTTTCCCACTCCGATCGATTGGCTTCTTCTTATATCCTTTATTCATCATCCAAAAAATGTCTTATACATAAATATATATATATATATATATATATATATATATATATATATATATATATATATATATGTCTGTGTGTGTGTGTGTGTGTGTGTGAAAAAAAATGTGTGTGTGTGTGTGTGTGTGTGTGTGTGTGTGTGTGTGTATGTGTATGTGTATGTGTATGTGTGTGTGCCTATTACATTCCCTGAGGGTGATGTTTCGTCTTTATTAGTATACACTAATATATAGTTACTCGAAGATTTTACTATGATCAGAGAACGTCTTTAATTACTCAAGGACTTCGGTCTTACTCCGATTGAGAAGTTGAAGCCACCTCATGCGATAATAAGCCTCAACTTCTCTCTTCATATGTTCAACGTTAGACCCCAACCGTCAGAAACCCCATAACAATCCCATGCAAACAGCACCATTTCCAAGATTGCAGTGTCGTGTCGTGCAGCGCAGAAACGGACAAACTACCAGAATCCTATACAGGGAATCTAAGCGCCCCGAGCCGCGGGACCCAAGCTCCCCTCTGCACCGAACAGATTTGCAGTCTTAGGGGTGTCTTCGTTGGAACGAATTTTCTCAGCATGTCCGTCGACTGTCAACCGTCAGAACTATACAAGAAAGTGGGTTTCACTGCTTCGAGTGCATTAGGCTAATAATGCCTGACGTGGGTCGTTAAGCATTTGGGGCAACTGTAAAACCCTCGAAAACCTCTTGCTGCGAATACTTGTCTGCCCCCGAGCGGTGCATAGTCGGTAAGGCACCCTGCCTGGGAGAAATCAAAAGATTGAAGAATGTTTGGGAACATTTGCGTTCGAAGCGTCATAAAGCGCGTCGAATGATGTCCATTTGACCGTTTAAGACCCAAGGCTACGCATTCCTAATAACCCAGTCCACCCCCTCCACCCCCACCCCATAATTTGTATTCCTCGTATAAAGGGTAGCTAAGTGGGCGACTACTATTAGCGAGGGATATGGTAATTGTATTGCGTCAAATCGCATTGGATGCGGTCATTAATGTTGAAGCAGCAAGAGTTTGCAATGCTGTGTTTCTTCTTTCAGAAGCTGGAAATGTCTTTGGCTGAAGTTTTCATTCGTCTTAATATT
Organism: Metaphire vulgaris; assembly: GCA_018105865.1. Lineage (NCBI taxonomy): Eukaryota > Metazoa > Annelida > Clitellata > Crassiclitellata > Megascolecidae > Metaphire > Metaphire vulgaris. The sequence goes on along the minus strand of CM030851.1, from coordinate 2,968,091 downwards.
AGTGGAATAATTAAAAATAATTAAGTTGGAAGTTGCTGCACTTCGTTAAATGTACGACCAATTCGAATACTTATGTACCTCTTGGCGCAACTTAAGTGTAGCCAGCCTACATTATGTTAGCCCCTTAACCGTGTATTTAACTGTAACTCAATGTAAAATGGACGGATATATACTGGATCCCCAGTTAAGGGGTTAAAGGACTGTAATACGACTACTTTACCGTCTCTCACTTTCTCTCCGTCTCTTAGTCTCTCTCACTTTCTCTCTCTCTCTCTCTCTCTCTCTCTCTCTCTCTCTCTCTCTCATCTCTAAGGAGAAACAGGTCTTTCTCCTTTGAAATCACTAGATTGTATCTTATTTGCGTCAGAATTAGTCCAGAAATACTCTATAGATCCCGTGGCCGTTCGAAATGTATCCTATTTCATTATTTCTAGATCCAATACCTCGATCTCTGAGCATCAAGTTTCATTGTGTGTTCCTCGCAGACCTTGTAAAAGAATTCTATTACTAAATTCAACTTTGGTCATATATAGAGAAACAACCATTGAGTGAGCGGAAGAAGATCAAATGCGCACAATATAGAACATTCTTCCTGAACCGGTGTCTTCCAATAAACTTAAGCTGCCCGCATGAACAAAAGTTCCTACAAATAAAACACCATTTTCTCCGAAAGGAAATGGTGATTTATTATCTCGGACTTGCAAAGCCCTTTCGCCGCGTCTGAATTCAGCTCAGTGTATCGATCCTCGATCCGCTTTCTCCCTAAATATAGAACAAACTCGAATCATAAACAAATAATTGTTTACCGCTCAACTGTTTGAAGTCCGGTCTTAATCGCAATTTCATTCAATTGCGTTGATCGACGTCTGTTATGACCGCGAAATTCGAATCATTCATGTTCGTAGACTTTGAAATGGCAGGCCACGTGTAGGGAAAAGCTTACACCTGCTCTTGATTATTATAGCGCATCTTTTAAAGGTGTTGACGAAGAAGATTCGATGCAATGGAAGATTCATGGCTGACAAAAATTAAGTCTCATTTTGGTTTAATTGCATCGACTCGTTGAGTGTTCATCGGGTCTTAAAGTTAATCTTCATACGGATGTGGTCAGCAAGACCATACAGACAGACAGACAAACGGACAGACAGACGCGCGCGCACACACACACACACACACACACACACACACACACACACACACGGACAACCAACCATATACATGTATTGCAAATATCAGATTCATAAGAAACGGCCGATTGGAGACGGAGAATGCCAGCGGTGTTTTTAAGAATCGTTGTATAATTGAATTCAAAAGTTGAGCTACGTAGTTTTGGTCGTTTAATTAAAAGAGGTCACTTTTGGGAGCGGAAGTCGTTGTTGTCACCACTCACTGCGTTTGTGTGAAATGAGAATTATGTTGATCCTTGTTTCACTTAAAAATCCTAAAAATGCATTGTTTTCCAGTTGTTTGGTGGTGTAATCGTTTATTAGTTTATGACCGTTCGACATTATAACAGGGCACAAGAAGGAACCAGTGTTGCTTTTTCCCTTCAAACTTCCACAGAACCACGTTTATAGGTTGATATTCCTATGGCAAGTGATGCGTTAGGGTTATAGCTATATTTGAATAGCTATAACCTATAACCTAGGCTATAGCTATAGCTATATTTAATGACTCTCTACTCTCTCTCTCTCTTCTCTCTCACTCGCACCATGCCTTCTTCACTGCATTCACCTTTCCAGCTTATTTGGTCTGCTTATTGTTTTACTGTTTTATCCACAACAAGTAGCTTGTATGACGTTGGAGATGATGTAAACATTTACTTAAAATCAGAGATGGGTAATTAATCAATTAGGAAGTAATTGATTAGCTAATCGATTAGATGACCAGCTAATTCTAATTGTAATCAATTCAAATTTTATCAGCTAATCGTAATTCTAATCAATTAGAATTTACTCTAATTCTAATTATTTTTAATTCATGACAATTAGCCATCAGCCTGAGAATAATGTTGAAACGCCCATGTATAACGCTGAGATGATCTTCATTGCAGCTGATAGATGAAGTGTTTTGTGTGATTGTTGTTGACAACTGGAAATGCCAGCCATTTATTTGCATGCAATTACTGCAGGTATTAAATTAGCATTTTAAAACTGTTTTGCGTGGTGTGACCTGTATCGCGAACATCGACAATCTAATTGTAATTTAATTGATTAGACAGCAGCTAATGTAATTAATTGAACAAAGTGTAGTAATGCTAATCAATTAGGTGCTAGAAGCAACTAATTCTAATTCTAATTGATTAGATTTTTTTGTCTAAACATTTAAAATCTTAGTAAACTTACTGGCTGATTACTTACTTTACTTACTGATGATATTTACTTACTGATGATAATAATGGGAATGAAGGCAGAGAGAGAGAGAGAGAGAGAGAGAGAGAGAGAGAGAGAGAGAGAGAGACAGACAGACAGACAGACAGACAGACAGACAGACAGACAGACAGGAAGAGAGGAGCAAAACGGTAACGGAATATCGGACCATCGGAATGTCGGGAAGTCAGCACTTTATATATGCGCCCACCTGATCACTTACTTACAGGTATAGGTGAAGGATTTATCTCGGTGTGTTTTTAGAAAGATGTATGCTTGTATTTTGACGCGATTGAATCTCAATGCATCAGACAAGATTTCAAAATGCTTATGTGCTTCGCAGTCTTATAACTTGACACAAGTCATGCATTTCAATTGGATCACTCTAGCTACTATCGATAAGGAGTTGGCAGCAGGGCGTAGCGACGGGGATATAGGCCTATCGGTATATAACTATATATACACCCCAAAATCAGTGTATATATAATAAATAGAGTATATACAGTATAACAAATATATATACATATATATAACATATGTAATTATACATAATATATATGTAATATATATATATATATATATAAATATATATAATAGGCCTATAGGCCTATATAACAATATGTAACCACCACCCGAAATTTATACCCGCCCACCCCATATCAAATTCCTGGCTACGCCCGTGGTTGGCAGAGAGCAAGATGATCATGGATCACGTAAAACTGAGTGATTCTTCAGAAGAGGCGCTATACAAATATTCTGTTGCATTGCCTGCCAAACAAACATTGCATTACATTACATTGCTTTGAGCACATTGAATCCTTGTCAAAATGCTATACGACAAGAATATTTTACAAGGTCTTCCTTTCTACAATTAAAACGAACGAAGTGGCCAAAACACTGCGTATAAAGGCATATCGCCTTGTACAGTATAGTTAAGTTCTCCGTGTTGTGTCTATATACTGACATGACTGTCCTACTCAATTTCGTTTTGAACTACAATAACAGAAAAACGCCGATCAATTGACTATTAGTTCGGTGGAGCGGTTGGGTTGACGCCCTGGTTCGGTGTCCGGTGACACTCGATTGTCGTTCGGACTGGTGCAATGGGCGTGTAACTCGACAATTAGCGTCCATCGACGTTGCATTCCGCTTTCCCTCCTCCGCCTCCCTCGCTGCCCCGAGGCAAGAACACCTGTGCCGCCCACGTCCGCCATTGTCCTCCTCCGACCCAAACGCAGCCCTGCACTTCGGAATCTCACTGAATGTCTGTCTTCAGTAGATCAAAGCAATCTTGGGTCGTTGACCCTCCAAACGAAATGATTTTTCTACAAAACGTCGTCGGCGAAAAACAATAAGGATTTTTTGATATTAAGAATCGCAAGAGGAACAACGATTTCCTCAAAGGAGTTAGACGTCTTTAAGGTCAGAGAAGCCAAGAATTAGATTGTTTCGAATGAAATCAGAGAGAGAGAGAGAGAGAGAGAGAGAGACAGACAGACAGACAGACAGACAGACAGACAGACAGACAGACAGACAGACAGAACCATCAAAGGTAATTTTATACAGACTGTATACTTAACAGGAAAATTTATCAACGGTGAACCTATTCAGAAAGACTCGGATGATAACCAGTGGCGTAGCGAGGTCTTAGCACCAGACGAGCAACGAGCATATTAAAAACGAGCCACCTTTTCAACCCACAATTGATTACATTTAAGAAAAAGGTGCCTCTTCTGAAAATTGCCACTTTTCTGAAAATGTGCTCAGGTTAGAGTCCACTCACTCCATTACGCCCCACTAGCTGTGCCACTGACAACAACCTCCTTTGGTCCAAGTTCCAACTCACAAAGTCCTTTAAAAAACCACTGAAATAACTAGTTTTCTTGGTTGAGTTCCAGATGACACGAAAAATCTTCAGTATTAAAAAAATCGAACGGACAAAATTACTCTAAATTGGAAGAATAAACGTATTTGCCTTTTCCTCAACGGTACTAGAGTGGTAGATGGCTCTTGTCCGATGGAGTGGGGAAGTGGAGAATGGTTCAGCTGGAAGTGGAGATGACATTTAATATTGCAATTTGGAATCCATCATTTGCGGCATTTTGGGGGAATCTCAGGCAATGAAAATAACCACCGATTATGACCTTTTTTTGCTTGTCAAGACTTGTCGGGATTTTTCGGGAGACCAAAAAGAGGAGGGTTCGCCCCTTTCTTACGATATATTTGAGGGGGTCCGACTTTTTGTTACGTCGCGTTGCGATGGAGGGGGATGTCAAAAAGTGTATTGAGTCAATCGTTGCCCCATTTTCCAGGTTTCCAAAGGGACCATCCACAAATGACGTAACGCGCCTAGGTGGATCTGGACATTTGTTACGAAGTGTGACGAAGGAGGGGGTTCCGTGAGTGTGACGTAACGCAATGCAAAATTTTTAAGATGATGACCTTTTTTGCTTGTCAAGACTTGTCGGGATTTTTCGGGAGACCGAAAAGATGGGAGATCGCCCCTTTCTTACGTCATATTTTAGGGAGTCCGACTGTTTTTGTTACGTCGCGTTGCGAAGGAGGGGGATGTCAAAAGTACAAAAATCGTGTTACGTAATTTATGAACGACCCCAAATGAGCTGCCGAGGAATCGAATGTTCCGATCTGGGCCGGCTGAGGTCACCGAAGGAAGTCGGCGACAGAAGACAAGAGAAAATCGCTGTCATTAAGAACTGGAGAAACTGAAGAAGAGAAACTGACGAGAAAACATCCAGAAAGAAAAAGTATATTTTTTCTTGAATTTTATTCTATTCATACAAACAAATACTAATTGTCAGTATGCTAAATTGAAATACATATTTAGGCGATAGAATTTGGCATTGATATTTTTGTTTTTCCGGTTAAAATCGTCTTCTTCTGTTCCTTCAGAATCTTGATAGATTAAATTGTAATTATGATATACTTGAGAGTCTCCACGACCTCTCCATTTTTACTAAACAATTTTCATTATATTTTGGTCACGTGACGCTGTATGGTTTTTCTGGAACATCACAATTTTCCTCCTCCATTTTGCTCCCTCTGGTCTGTTCTTGGCAGGTCGACCCAACGTTCTTTGTATTTCGCGCGATTCGATTAAACGCTCTTGTTTGGAATTCATCTTGAAGCAAGGAATTGTTGAACATTCGGACTCTTGAAGGGCTCGACCAGATGACATACAGATGAGAGTGAAACGCGTCCCATACAGAGGCGGATCTACATGGGGCACGTACTACCAGGGGCGTAGCCAGGAATTTGATTTGGAAGGGTATAAATATTTTGGGTGGGTATAAATCTTAACTATAAACCACATAAACCATATAAATCACATATAACAACATGTAAATCACATTAAAAACTTTAAGGTAGACTGATTTGGGGGGTATATACCGATATGCCTCCCCGTCGCTACGCCCCTGGGCACGTATCCCACCTCCAAAATAGTCTCGTTATTGATTTCTCATTACCGAGAAAAGTTGAACTATTGTAAGGACACCAATGAATGTGTGTCGTATTTCCAGAAATGGGAATATGAAACATAAAGAGCGCATCCCAATCTGTGGACTTGGGTTTTAAGAAATTTATGTGCCTGTAATTCTCCGTACACGGCTTACATTAAAATGATTAGTGTCTTCTCTAATTTTAGTTGACGATAAGTTTGCAGGGTCGTGGCATGTTAAAAGGCCGGTGAAGTGGGTCGCAGTTCCCAAAAAGTTTGGGAAAGTCTGTCCTAATGGACTGGAGCACAGGGCCACCTTAAGGCTTTTGAGAGCACAGTTAAATGGACTCTAATCCTTGTTCTTTCCGTTTAATTATAATAATGAGAATTCAAATTTCTTCTATAATTCGAAAAGAAATAAAATAGAAGCGAGCGGTCAACAAAAGTTGCGACAAAACATTGCATGTGTTTCTTAGGACAGTTTTCGTTTGCGTTTTCCCCTCCAGAGCACTAATTAGAACTTTGAGACTATAATATTGTTTCACCATTTTCCATTTGCATTTCGCTTTCTGCGATTGGTTCACAGAGGCCGGTGTACCTACTGCAGTAGTCAATTAAGGTGACAATACCAGGAAGAGAAAGAGGAAGAGAGGGCGTGAGAAGGGAAAGGGAGATCGACAGATACATGTAGGCAGACATGGACATATAGAAGAACAGATAAGGGAAGATGACATATGACGACTTGGAGCAATTTCTATCTGACAGTTCATAGACAATTCGATCGTCGTCGTCGTCGATCGTTGAAAGGGGAACAATTGTTGGCTGAGGTCGGGGTTAAGAGGGAGCGGAGGGAAGGGGAACCGGGGAACAGGGACCGGGTTGGGTGACACGTCGGAGGTCATCGGTGTTGAACTCAGCGGGGGCGCTGTTTGCTCGGCGAAATGGCAACTGTGTCGACCATTTACGCTTAAAAACATCGTCACAGAATAATATTCAAATGCGCAAATATTTTGCTGTCGATTTCCTTTCTATACTATTCTCTCTCTCTCCTTCTCTTCCCTTTTGTGGCGTTCTTCGTGTGTCCGCAACACTCTAGTTGAAAGCGTCGATGTTGCTATTATCCATTTTCTATTGTCGTATTGGTCTATATCCATGCAGTGGTTAAATTACATTCTCAGAGGTGCCGGACAGGGGCGTAGCGACGGGGGTATATCGGTATATATAGTTATATACCCCCCAAATGAGTCTACATTAAAGTTTTTATGTGATTTACATGTGGTTATATGTGGTTTATATCATGGTTCACGTGGGTTATAGTTCCGATTTATACCCTCCCAAATCAAATTCCTGGCTACGCCTCTGGTGCCGGATCTCCTTATTTTTCCTCCGGCCATAAAATTTCTTCACAACTTTTAAAATTCATTTTAAACGAACATTTAGAGTACAGTTCACGTTTTCTTTTCTTTCCCTTGCATGCAAAGTGCCAAAGTAAACAGAATATCACAACGAATAAAAAGCACGTTCCGGATCTCATGCCAGACGTTTCGGATCGGAGATCCGGCTCAATTTAACCTCTGACTATATCTCGTTATGTGTTCTATGTACAGTGTCCATGCTGTAAAATAATTTTATTCAGATAACTTTCCTCCAATCAATGATAACGACTCTTCGCAAAAATCCTCCAGATACAAGAAACCAGAGCAACTGATGACTTTATAACACTGAACACATCTCTGGCAATACTGCATTAATGCAATTCCACTTAATATTCTTCAGAATTTATGCATTTATAAGATTTCAGATTTTAGGGAAATTGTCAAATTCACAGCTAAACTGTGTATACGGTCAGCGCCTAACGAAAAAATGGTGTTTAATTGTCTAACTTTTATAAAACAAATGGAAAATAAGCTGTTTGTTTAGAAATGCAATTACTGTGTCATTTGAAAGGCAATGCTAGTAACAGCCACTCGATTAAAATACGATACCTTAACTCATCACGGCTTTCTTCGTCATTAGTTGTTACGTATCACCTGTACAGGTGGTCAAATCATTCAGTCTCTCACCTATTCGCCTGACAGCACCCGCCGTGAATTGATTCGCTGATAGAATTCCCATCCGAAGCGCCCGACTGAGTGGAACGCATCGGGGAAAACCGATCGCCTCCGACGGTTGACACCTCTTTCTACTCGTCAAGTTCCGATGCTAAGGATTTCGCTGAAACTGGCGACGTCTTTAGAGCTTCTTCACGCGTCTCTTTGTAGAGCTTCTACAAGTATACTTATCACCTTCCGATTGCCGGTTCCTCTCTGTTCACCCTCTTTCCTCTGTCACCCATCCTCGTTGTCACTTGGGTTTTCTTGAATTACTGGGGGAGGGGTGAAGGGGGGTGGTCGCTGCAAAAGGGCGTCTCTAGAGGCTCTCCGTAAAAACGTGATTCCAGGAACTTGCTCTTAATCAGTTTGGAATCTGAGTGTTCAGACCAGGCGGAAAAATTTGAGTCACTGTCTGATAAGATATCTGGAATTTTATAACGATTCTTAAGGGCTAAAAAAGATAATTAATTAGACAAACAGTCAGATATAGATAGATTGATGAATGTATGACTGATTGGATAGATGGGTGGATGTATGTACTGTATGTATTTGCATGCATGCAATGTATTAATGGCTGGCTGGCTAGATGGATGGATGGATGTACTGTATGTTGGATGGATGGAGAGAGAGAAGGGGAGAGAGAGAAGACGTTACATAGTGCATACTTAGTGATTGAAAAGTGTGGTTGGATTATTGTCTATTAGTTGCATTAGTGAATTCCGTCTCTCGGCATCTTCTTCTGGATCTGGACTCCTGTTGAAACCGGAAGTCCTGTTTCCGCCGACAGCGAACAGGACAAAGAACGGCGAATTGAAGCTAGAAAAAGACAAGACTCACTTAGAAAAGCATACAGACGCACGGACAAACAGACAGACATACACCACACACACACACACACACACACACGACACACAGACGCTCAAATGAAATGACGCTAACTTTTAGCCGAGAAAAATGGTCTCAAAAAGTTCCAAATGTTGTCAAGTATTTTCTGATCATTAATTTTATTCTAGCGAAATGTTTCCTCCTCCGGCCGAGATTAGAGAGAGAGAGAGAGAGAGAGAGAGAGAGAGAGAGAGAGAGAGAGAGAGAGAGAAAGAGAAAGAGAAAGAGAAAGAGAAAGAGAAAGAGAAGAGAGAAAGAGAGAGAGATAGAAAGAGAAAGAGAGAGAACAGACAAACAGACAGACAGACAGAGATAGAGACAGAGACAGAGACAGAGACAGAGCCAGAGACAAACAGAGAGATCAGTGCCGGATTAAGGTCCGAGTGGGCCGGGGGGTGGGGAAGGGGCTGAGAAAAAAAGGCCGTCGCCTATACTGAAAATCTCTGACAAGCAAAAAAGGTTACTCTCTTCCAAATCGTGCTGACAAGCAAAAAAGGTTATCTCGAAAATCGGTGGGCCTATTTTCATGATGGGCCGGGGGCCTACAGCCCCCTCAGCCCCGCCTTAATATGGCCCTGAGAGAGATAGAGACAGAGAGATAGAGGTAGGGACAGAGATAGAGACAGATAGAGACATACAAACAGAGACAGACAAAGAGACAGACAGACAGACAGACAGACAGACAGACAGACAGACAGACAAAGAGACTAAAGAGAGGTTCTCCTCGTCCCTAACCACTCTCTCTTTGTGCGGCTGTTTGTTAGCAGTGGTTGTTAATGCATTCCGGGTGAATAATTCCGTCGCCTAAGACGACGACGACGACATATGGCCTGTCTATCGTAGCGTAAATTCAATCGACGCTTTCTTCGGATGACATCGTGTGGCATAATATACGAAACATGGCAATTGGCGTGACCTCTGACCCCGCGAATCCTCATTAGGGAAACGCTGAACCAGCCTTTGAGAAAAGAAAGCGAAGCCCTATCAAAAAGCCTTTCAGTTGGAATCTTTATCAAGTAACAAAGACGAGTACAAGGGTGAGATATGTCTTATGAAACGACGACAAAAAACAGGTGTGCAAAATTCGACGATAAAAGCGGGCGTGTAAGATTCGAACAAATTAAAGTGAATTTAGACCAGATCTCAGCGCCAATTAGCTCCCCTTTGATCCTTCGAACGGCGAGAAAAACTATAACTATAGGGAAACGTCTAAATAATTATCGTTAATTCTCCGTTAATTTACTCGAATGAGAAAAGAAACTCCGAAGCTTTTTGAAGCGAAAATTTTACAATTGTAGTCAACACATCGGAACGTTTTACTTAGTCGTCATTAAATCCGCGTTTAGACGTAATTTTCTGCTCTGTTCCGTGGACTTCGCAACCACTTAGAAGTTTTTCGAGATGGTCAAATATGCTTCGATGCCTTTCTTTACACGCCGCCCCCCCCATACGGCTGCGATCCTTAAATATACAGTACCGCGCTCCCTTTGAACATCGTTCGCCGACGCATCGTTCATTAGACGCGCCGAGGATCGATAATTGCTCAGCGAGAGAGCGTAATCTTTGACCACACGAAATAATCTTTTCCCCTCTCTCTCTCCCCGGGGAATTGGGGGTGGAGTGGGGGTGGGGGTTGTGGTCGAGGAGAGGAGCGGAGTTGACAAATTGCGTAACAGCGGGAAGGCTCAGGAGTCGCGTATGAACTGGGCTTGCATCATTGGCGCTGTTGGGAAAATTTGTTCAACATTACATCGAATTTGACAGATGATCACAGAGTTGTTTGAGGCGAGAGAGAGAGAGAGAGAGAGAGAGAGACAGACAGACAGACAGACAGACAGACAGAGAGACAGACAGAGAGACAGAGACAGACAGAGACAGACAGAGACAGAGAGAGAGAGACAGAAAGAGACAGAGAGAGACAAAGACAGAGACCGAAACAGAGACAGAGACAGACAGAGAGACATACAGAGACAGAGAGGCAGAGAGACAAAGAGAGAAAGGCAGAGAGAGAGACAGAGAAACAGAGACAGAGAATCGAAATTCTTTAAAAATCTTGCATCTGCTGAAAACATAGAAATGTCTTGCTTCTCTCTCTCTCTCTCTCTCTCTCTCTCTCTCTCTCTCTCTCTCTCTCGGCGCTAAATTTGCCCGCAATCAACGCCACGCGATGCTCCAAAACATCTGAAAGAAGGTTGTTGAAAGAAAAACATCTGTCTGTCTGTCTGGTTGTCTGAAAGTCTGTCTGTCTGTCTGTCTGTCTCTCTCTCTCTCTCTCTCTCTACCTGACGAGCATCAAAGATGTCAGAGACCAAATTGTGGTTTCAAAGATTTGCATAAGAGAAAATCTCTTCAATTTGCTTTGAGATTGCGTTTAATACAGCAATCATGCGCGAAAATCACAAAGAAGCCGAGAAATTACGAAAAGAGGCAATGAGAGAATTTCGTCTATGAACTTCTTTTCAGTTGTACGAAATAATTGAGAAAATAACATTAGGTGAGATCGATCTTGAGCATTGAGCATAAATGCAACTCCTGTTGCTACTCTTTCTTTTGTGTTCCTTTCATCCATTTTATTTATCTTTCCTTGCCGTTTTTCTTGCCTTCTTCTCTTCCCCTTCTTTATCCATCCCCATTTTCCATCCTTTCCACTTTAATCCATTATCATTTTCAATTGAATAATGCTGTTTCTAAATTCTTAGCGAAGTTTATTACCGTGATCTTGAGCTCAACCTTATAAATTATAGTCATCCATTTCAAATGTCATTCGAATTTACAGCAGTCTGTGGTCGAAAGCATATTTAACTATTGTCGTTTAGACACACTGTAGCGTCAGTTTAGTAGGGCCTACATATGAAGATATTAGTCTAATATTCATCTTATACTGTATATATTGCGACAAGAATACCAAACATTAGGCTACTATAGGCTAATTAAATCGTTGTTAGTAATCGTAATAGCATTTGTCGGATATCACAAACGATTTGGAAGATTTGGACGTTATTAGAGAGAACAGTCTGTCCAAAACATTTTCCAAACATGCTAAACCCTCTCTTGGGAAAAATCATCCAAATTGACAATCGACAATGATTGGCTTTGAATTTTCGTCACGTTTTCAAAGCTACGACGCCGATGCACACACACACAGAATGATACACACAAACACAGATACACACAAACACAGATACACACAAACACAGATACACACAAACACAGATACACACAAACACAGATACACACAAACACAGATACACACAAACACAGCTACACACGCATGTCAACACAAACACATACGTTTATATGCTATTAGACAAACAAAAAAGGTCATCACCTCTTACACCGTTAACATTCTATAACCCTATAGCCAAGGGGGTTTTCACCCACAAAATCGCGTCCCAAAATAAAAAAAACATACAAACTCCTCTTTAAAAATTTTCGGCAGGAGTTTGGGGGTTTTAATTTTCAAACTCCCCTGGCTACGCCACTGGTCTCACAGAGCACAGCTAAGTTGTGGTTTTCTAACGAAAGTCGAGCATTTAGATTGAGATTTTACGTCGGTTAGCAGGTGACGCCACAGTCAATCTGTCATCTTACGTCTCACTTAAGACCGGGGAATAATGAAGTCTCTTTCTATACGACTACGACCCTTTCTACACTGGACGACCACAGGCCTGCGTTTCCCCTTATGCTGCTCCTGCATCTGCCTCTAGGAGTAGGCGGTTTTCATGGACTTCTTCGCCCAAAAGAGTGGCCGACGACGGGGGTTCCGACCATGTATCACCCGTCTGCCAGGACTGATCACAGACCCGGGTTCATTTATCTCGACCGGTCAGTGGTCAGGTACGCCCGGTCGCTCAGCGGGGAGCTCACCACGTATAATCTACAGGTCTCATGTCAAGCGTTAGAACGCCTTCTGCTAGTGTGGGGTACGGCAAAGGCGACTCATTGTTACAACATAGACATGTATGCAGAACAATAGCAGCTCTCTCTCTCTCTCTCTTTCTCTCTCTCTTTCTATCTCTCTCTCTTTCTCTCTCTCGTCGTTTCTTATTTTCTTCAGACTTCGATCGTGTGGGGGTGAAAGTGGGTGGGTAGGTTCGACTCACCCTCTAATTTAACGTTTATCTGTTCTTTGGGAGATTTGTTGTCCTCCGTGAGAGAAAGAATTAGAACAGCGAGGGTAACTTTAGACGCTACCGCATAAGGCTAATGAGTGAATATATCGATCTAAGAAGTTGAGCAAATTTATAAATCGTTTAATGAATTTAGACGAATTATATACAGGATGGCGCAAAAAATCGGACTAGTCACATTTAGGTTTGCATTTAATACAGTCGGATTTTTTGCGCCACACTGTATTAATTAAATTTCTAGAGATCTCGAGGTTCGCGAATTTTCATTGAGAAATATTATTATAATTTATTTCGATTAAATATGCTATTATATAGGCCTGTATAGTTTCGTAATTATTTTTAATTATTATTATTTCATGATCATTCAGTCGATTATTTTTACAGTCGGACAAAACTGAACTGAATTTTCAAATTCAAGCATAAAATGCAAAACTGGGAATTCATAAAGATGAAAAATCAAAATCATGATGAGGCTATCTAATCTACGAGATATTCTCCCTCCACCTTCTAATCATCATCATCATCATCGTCATCATCATCGTCATCATCACCATCATCATCATCACCACCACCATCATCACCACCATCACCATCATCATCATCATCATCATCATCATCATCATCATCATCATCATCATCATCATCATCATCATCAGAAGTCAGAAGTCAGAAGTCAGAAGTCAGAAGTCAGACCAGGCATTTTTCCTGCACTATATATTCCACACGTCTTGCAATGTAAATATCATAAATTATTAATTAAACATTCCTTTCACACAATTATTCAGCTTAGAAGTCAGTCCTTAATTTTTAAACAGGTTGAGTTGTCAAATGTTTCTACGTAGGCGCCTTGTGATCGTTTTCAAAGTCGAAAGGGAAGGCAGATACAGCAAATCTTGTTCTCTCAGATCGAGTGACATATATATATAGTCCTATAAGCAGCAGAACTATATGCAACTACCAAATAGTTTAGAACTGCGAGTCGTGCCATGGAGAGTAGGCCTAATGGCGATTATGTTTGTTCTAAGGCCTAATCCAAATGAAACAAGCAATTGCAAACACAAAACCGAATTGAAGAGATAATCCGCTTGAATCAAATTGAGAATATAGACAAATCCACAGAAACATGAATGCTTAAGTCCACAGAAACTCTGCAGTATGCCGTATTCTTAAAGAATATAAACGGGTAATATATATTCACAATGTCTAGACTGTTATGTATTTTCACATCCACAGACAGTCTAAGAAAGAGTGGAGCAAGAATGACCAGTAAGGAGTACACAGTGACTCAGCCTTCTGAGTCATCAGGCACCCTAAACCTGTAGGCCCTACACCTCAGTCCCCTGAGGTAAAGCGGTCAAATTTTGTTGGCCTCAGTAAGATGTCCAGATATCTATAGAGGTCCATGGTTGGCCGGACAGTCATCTCTGCGTTGAACTCTTTCTAAAATCTGTCTTTCTTTAAAAAATGAATTCCATACCTGAATGCAGCAGTCCAAATGTGGATATTGTCGTATATAGAGGCATTATTATTTCTTTATCTCGACTAACTGTAGTTCTTTGTAATTTATATTATTCATGTATTATTATTTTGCTGACAAAATAAATGTCACGATCAGACACATAGCAGTTGCCGGGCAAAGTTGAATCATGAAATATCGAAAATAGCCACAAATGTTTACCTAGATGTGTCTGGAAACTCGATGAGCGTATAATATTTATTAATATTAGTGGGACTATAATATCACATAGTAATATAATGTATAATGTATAATATAATATAATGATAATATCACAATAACTGGGCTTAGAGTGGTCCAGTAATACCTGTGGTGCGTGAGAATCGCTGTGTTTAAGTATCTTATTTCAAATTATTGTCATATAACTTTTGATACGTTAAATGTATTCTCATTCTTGTCTTCCTGTCCTCGAGTCTACAAAATAGCATCGCGGCAACATGGAGAACCGTCTAGACTCTAGAACTTTCTTTTGTCAAAGCAAATTTAACAGAAAACCGCAGAAATATAAATAAGATATATCGTGGATCAGTGGCAGTTCCAGGATTTCTTGGTGGGGGATGAAATGAATTCATAGGAAGTTGGTGGGGGATGAAAATAGAAGGAAAAAATCAATAAACTTTACCCAAAAATGCATGCTGACAAAAGGGAATTTTATCCCTATTTTTATTACACTTTTACCGCAAAAATAGGTCGACAAGCAAAAAAAGTCATCCGCAGTCTTTTCCGCGCGTAGTTTTACTAGACTTTTGCCCAAAAATAGGTTTCACAAGCAAAAAAAGTAAGCCCGGAAGTCCGGTGGGGGGAGAGATGCATCCCCCACTCATCCCCCCACGTGGAACCGCCACTGCCGTGGATCGCTTAAAGCGAATAATCGACACAACGAAACCAGCCAGTGGACATCGTCCGTTTGTTCGTCATTCCGTCCGCTTCTGGTCTGTCCACTGTCCAGTCAGTCCAGTCCAGTCCAGTCCAGCCACGTGCAGCACAATTACCTTAAATCGACGTCGATTAGCGGAAAGCGGCGTCCAGGCGCTTTTCCGTCTTAAATATTTGATATCGTCGTCGTCGGCGGCGGCGGCGGCGGCGGCGCGGAGAGGCGTCTATAGCGGGCGAGCGAGTCGACGGGACGACCAACGTTCCATCGACGGGCAAATTAATGAGGATAGATGCGGCCAAACGCATTAACAACCGAAATCAGAAACAATCGCAGCCATTTCTGCCCATTTACGGCCCATCATTAACAGACAGCCGTTAGCTGAGATGGTGCTCGACTGCGCGGAAAGCAGTAAACGGTAAGTAACTGTGTTAACTCGAGTGCTATATAGCTGGCCATATACGAGCGCATATAAATGACTAAGTGCTTTGGCAAAACGAACAAGAAGTGAAATGTTCTATAGCTATATAGCCAGAGACGTATTGTCCACATAATGACATGGAAATTTTTCAAGGTCCCCATTAGGGTAAATAAGCTTTATCGGCCTCGAAACATTTATATTATTGTTTTAGTAACTTAGCATAATATATTAGCGTGTCTAATAAAATGTATCGCTGCATTTGTGACCAATGGGTCCCCAAAGAAAACAATATCCGGGGCCTCATTTTATTTATAGCCCTGTACGTCACTGACTATAATAGAACGACTTGCATAGGATCCACTTTAGCTAATGTGGAAGTAAAAATGGCGAGATATTTTAACTGTAACTGCTTTTGCGCAGGGCCGCCGAGAGAATTTCCGGGCCCCGGTGCAGAAAATAGTCACGGGCCCCTAACCTGACAAGTATGTGAAAAAGTTGATGACCTTTTTTTGCTTGTCGGTCTTTTTCAAAGCAGAATTCCAGGGTCCTAGTTACTAGTACATACAAGTTCAAGTGTGAAACTGTTGATGACTTTCACCTTTTCTTTTCTTGTCAGTCTTTTTATGGCATTAAATCACCGGACCCGGGTCCCTTTGAGCTCCATGGACCCCGGAATAATGTTCCGGCTGCACCCCCTCTCCACAGGCCTGCTTTTGCGACTCGGTTTTAGAATAAAATTACCAGAAAACATTTAAGAGTCAATACATATTCTCATTCCCCCTCCCTCTGTTGCACACCGTCGTACATTTTGGTTACCTCACTATGCGTACGTACAAATTAGCAACCACCCCACCCCCGCATGGTGAAAATTAATTTTTAGTCATAGCCAAACAGCGTTTGTTTACTATTAAATTAAAGGTTTTTAATATTTAAATAACCGTGAGAACAATAGTTGGGACCCTTTGTTTAACAGTGAGAAAGTAATTTTGTTCAAATAAAATGTTTGTGTGAATATACCAGCCTTCTATCTATTTATAAATTCGAAATTTGTGCGTACGTACAAATTCAGTCGTGACCCCCTCCCTCCCGTACGCTTCCGTACGCAAAATCGCCTAAATCTCAAACCCCCCTCGGTGCGTGCGTACTATATGGACGGCCCCTACCTAATAAAGCATAATGCAGGTCCTAATGTTATAGGTTGGTTTTTCATTTGTGTCCAAAAATTTTGCTTTGTGCTATTCTTTGTGCTACTTTTAGATTAATTAATTATATTATTGTACTGTCAAATATAATCTTAATTAATTGCTTCATTTATTCAGTTCATATGTTCATTAACAGCCCGCCGAGAGAAATTCCGGGCCCCTGTACAGAAGGGCTGTCACGGGCCCCAAAGAAGTGTGATAAACTGATGACGATCTTTTTCGCTTGCCAGTCTTTTTCAGGATGTTAATACATGAATGCATGACCGGTCCGGGCCCCCTACAGGTCGCCGGACCCCTGTGCATTTGCCCCCCCCACCTCTCTCGGTGGGTCTGTTCATTAACGACATGTCAGCAGGGCATATTGTTCCAATAGTTCTGTTTAAATAAATCTTTGCACTTATAATATTGAGAAATTTGCTTGCTAACTACTGTGCTGTTACAAAAGCAACGATCGATATTTTAGGGGATTTGGGATTTAATTCCTTCCTACTTAACTGGTCGAGGGCGACCCCCATGGGATGAACAATTGGGGTCACGATCCTTTGAGTTTCGGGGTGCGGGTAGTTCGACCCAAAAGATTTGCGTGGTTCGATCACTGAATTCAAGTGACTTGTTTAATAACCTGGTTCTGCATACAATGAGGCCAGGGGCGTAGCCAGGAATTTGATTTTGTGGGTATAATGCGATGTCGGGTGGGGTGGGGTATAAATCTTTTAAAAACTTTGAAAATCTTAAAAAACACATAAAAAACTTTAAGATAACCTGATTTTGGAGTGGGGTATATTCTTCTTCTTCTTCTTCTTCTTCTTCTTCTTCTTCTTCTTCTTCTTCTTCTTCTTTTTCTTCTTCTTCTTCTTCTTCAGGTGCTCTGTCCAAAGACAGGTTCCATACTCCAGCGTCGCCACTCCTCTCTATTTTGAGCTTTTATCTTCAGGGCTGAATACTTGTTTTTTTCCGTAGTGTCGAACATCCACTCCAGCATCGATGTCCTTATATAACCCTTATATACCCCCTGTCGCTACGCCCCTGAATGGGGCGCAGCCTCCCCCTCCCGATATTTAGGATAGGGCCCGTCGTTGGGTTTGTGCAAACTGACAAGAACATTGACTTTGTGGATGAATATTTCCACCTTCCCCCTACAAATCGCGCCCTGCTAAGAACCAGCGTAAGTCACACTTTCAGTATAAATAAAACGAATAGGGGTATCCAGTGCTTACCAACAAAGTCCGGTTGCTCCGCCCACTGGTGGGCAGAAACCATAGAAACCATTGTTGCCTATTAATAGACGCCAATGGCAGAAACAGATTTCTTGCTGGTGGGCATAGATCAGTGACCATAGAGGTTGTTCTAGATACTCCTATAGGCTTATGCCCCCACACACAGGAGGTATAGTAAAGACGTTTTTAATTGCTCATTGACACTTTTTGCCTGAGATACAAAATAACATTCTAGGTCTCAATTATACTCGTTATCATATTCGGAGCTTGAATGTCTGTTTTCAGGGTTATTTCTAGGATTATAAATTTGGGTGTGGGTATATTGTCGGTATATTTTGGGGGTCCATCCATGCCGAAGAAGTCTGACAAGCAATAAAACGGTCATCCCAGGCTAAGATTGGGGTTGGAGGGTGTCGGTCTCAAATTTGGAGGGTTGTTTGGGGTGAGGGGTGAGGTGAGGGGTGTGTAAAAACATTCCTGTCTGTTTTGCTGCCGAAAATTGAACGAGCACTCGAATATATTAAATAGAAAACCTACGTGACGTAATTTATGGACGACGCGTTAAGGGGATGGGAGATTTGTGACGTAGGGTCCTACTTGTAGGGGGTTCGAGATTTGTGACAGGGAAATGGAAGATAACACTGGCCAAAAATAGCGTGACGTACTTTATGGACGGCCCCTGACATCAGTCAGTGGACTGGAATGACTAGAAAAGACAGCAAGAACAGGAAGAGAAGAGTAATTGTCCACGATGCGATCTACGGGGAATGTCCAGAGCACTGAACAACTGAACATACTGTACATTTTAATTAAATTTATTAATTCGAAGAAGAGAACGTAACAATATTTTCTCAGAAACCGATTGAGTAAACGTCTTCGTTGGTTGTAATCGATTCTATTCGGCGCATGGTTAACGTTTTAAGACTGCTCCCCACCCCCACCCCACCCCCACCCCACCCCACCCCCATAGATCGGACTGAATTTCTGGCTTGACCTTGGCTCTTGTTCGGACCGGATTTGGTGCGCCTTCGGCTGATGCCCTGGGCATTATGAAAGTGGCGCCATAGAAGTTTCTCGATCGAGTGATTGATTGAACTCGACTTGGAGTCAAATGATGTTGCGAGGCGTTTTAATTAATACGAGGCCGCGTGGTTGAACTTAAATGCAAAATTTGTGAAAATCATTCTCAGTGTTTCGCTTGTGAGAATAACTAATCATTAGAAATTTAAAACAAGAGAATTGTCGACGATAACATAAGTACAATTCCGTTAATAATATTATGGATATTTGGTTCAGCCGCCGATGAAAAAGACTTGGTAATTAGGCGAAAACATCGAAAGTATTTGCATTTAATCTAAGAGCGACGTTGCGTTGAATTTCACCAATTTGCCTCCGACGTAAATTATGATAACGCAATTTTCCCATCTGTAGCATTAAGTCTCTTTTAGAACCTAACAGTGGCGTAGCCAGGATTTTCCGAAGGGGGAGTTGAGAGCAACGATTCCCTACTTTGAAAATCCTGACGAGCAAGAAAAAAGTCATCACCCGGGGGCGTAGCCAGGATTTGATTTGGGAGAGAGGGTATAATGTGATTGGGTGGGGTGGGGGTATAAATCTTAAAACTAAACTTTGAAAATCTTAAAAGAAACATTGAAAATATTAAGGCACTCAGATTGGGGGAGGTGTATATACCGATATACCCCCGTCGTAACACCCCTGGTCATCACCTATTAGTCTGCTTGGTTAAGTTGTTATGATATAGCTATGTGAGTCCGAGGACAACCCCTGTACGACAATATTAAATGTTTGCTTATTTTTATTTATTTTTCGCTACATTAGACCCGATTTTGGCGACCCTTCACCCACAGAATAATAACACGCAGTAAAAATGTGTAGGTCGGCCAGCCAAGGAGGGTTTAACCCCAGCCCATGGCTACGCCACTAGATCCTAATGCTTGCGTATAATCATTTAGAAGATGCCGTCAGACAAAATACCATAAAATTAAAGCAACACATTTACAATGATCCGCCATTATCAGATTTTCATGGCTATAAAAAGCCGAGGAAAGAACCAAGAAGAAGCGTAAAGAATTCGTGACTTCGATTCTTCTTACAGCGATTTGTTCAGCCAACGATTGAAGCATGGATCGTCGATTGATGCTTGGATCCCTGAGTCTTTTTCTTCTTCTTCTTCTATTCGTTTACATCACTGAAGGTTCTAACCTGTAGAGTTATTTTCAAAAGACACTATGCTTAGTTCTAGAGATTCTACGAGAGAGCGATGCCAAATCCTTGTTTCTGAAATGAATAATTTACTGTGTGTCCAGAATCTTTGTATAAAGTAGAACTTCCGTTTTAACGTTTTTAGCGAGTGTGTAAAATTTAGCAAGTGATATCCGAGGTACGTTTTATCCAGTATCATCCAATACGGTAGTGTAGCGCCACACGGGACCTTGCATTGGGGTACGTTATAGCCTACCCAGCAATGTCCCCTTTAAATTTTTGTAGTCAGTGTGCGCATGAAATTTCTTGTGTGCAAAATTTTACGTGGAAAGTCAACTTCTGTGCGCGCCCAGAATTTGTCCGTAATCAACATTGCTTATTTGCTAACAAGTTAATACGTCTCAGAACACTGTTATCGGTCAATGATCCACTTTTTACAACTTTCCCAACAGTTTAGAATATAAACACGTGTACTGGCGTTAACTTGGATGAAAAAATGGCGGGGGCGCAAACCCTATACCTTCTCCATTCCTATGGTAGCCTTTCAAAAAGTGGGACTCGAGTCTAGAGGCCTAATAGTAGTTTACGAATAATTATGATTACACATGGCGGTTTAACCATATAAGGCACTCGTTAGTTTAAAAATTCAAGCATCACAAATGAAGCATTACAAATCTGCAAAGGGGTTATGATTTTCATGCATTTAGAGTTTCTCTTCGATCCTTAATATATGTCCCCATTCGATCCAGGTCAGTTACGCTTATTCCGAGAAGATGACTTTTAATGCGCACCATCATGTCTAGATGGTATTTTTCTAATTCAATGTTCGCCAAAAGTGGGTCGCAGGGCTCAGTCTTAAGAAATTTGTATGCATACAATCCTCCATACACAGTTTGTATTAAAATGATTAGTGTTTTATGAAACTTTTACGCAATTTTAGTCCGCAATAAGTTTGCAGGACCACGTGAGTCCAGTGTTTAATCTAGACTCCTGGACTCCGGAAGAAACTGACAAAGCAGGGGGGGATTCTGCTAGAGGGCTGCTGTTAGTTGATGTAGTATGCCAAAATTTTCGGGTGAATTTGAAATTTCTGGAGAAGGGGGAAAGGGCAATTTTCCTCCGGAAACGGCCTAGATTAAACCCTGCGTGAGCCACACATTTCCAAAAGTTTGGGTAGCCCTGGTTTATAGTACTTCTTAAAATTTAATCTTATTTCACAATAACGCAAGCAAAGCACGTTCCGACCATTTTGCACTGAAACTCCAATAGCAATCGAGTTTCTCTGAACGAGATTGATTGGCTCGACCATTACCAAGCGGTTAAGCGATTTTGCCATACTCATAGGATTTTTAAGACGCGTAACAAAGGTATGTTCCTTGCAAAATGTTAAAAAGATAATTTTCAAGAAATTTCAATAGGCCTATCTATTTATCTCATTTCGTCTTATTTGACAAAAATATGAATAATTATGTCTAATATATTGGTCATATTTTCATTCAAATTGAATAAGAGCTTTTGTTTTGCCATTTATTCAAAACTCAGAAGATTCCTTTCAGCCAACGTTCGCCAGATGGCCTAATGCATTTTTTTTATATTACATGCTATTATAAGGGTCGCGACACGTTACAAAACCCGTTAAAATGGGCTGCAGTTCCAAATTGTTCGGAAAACTCTGCTCTAATTGATTCCTTCTCTTGTTCTTCAACACATTCATTGAGCTAAATTGCGGATCACAGTTTGCGCCGAATATCAGACATGTTCCTCCTATATCCATTCGATTTTCTTGATCTTGAAACTGTTCACAATCAAACTCAACCATGAACTCTTAAATGGAGCCTCTGTTCGTTTTCATTTCAAACATAGGCGTAAACTTCTATTAGGTCTCTAGACTCAAGTTCCCCATTTTTGAGATGCTACCATAGGGAATGGGGAAACAGTGGCGGCTCCACCGGGGGGCCAGGGAGCCCGTGCCCCCTACTGAGATACTGGCCCCCCAGTAGCCCCCTGTTGAGACTCTATACTATATATATACTATATATATACTATATATAAAAATTTACCAAAAATATAAAAAAATTGCAAATTTGCCAAAATTGGCCCAAAAATTGCCAAAATTGCAAACAAAATTGCCAAAAATTTCCAAAAATTTGCAAAAAAATGCCTAAAATTTGCCCAAATTACATAAAATTTGCCTAAAATTTGGCAAAAAAATTTTCTCGCCTTCAAGAAAAGTGTGAATGACGCTACTGTATTTAAATACTACATACCTAACAACAAATGGTTGGCCCCCATGATTAGAAGTTGCCACCCCAACGGCCCCCCCCCCCACTAGCCAAATCCTGGAGCCGCCACTGTGGGGAAGGTACAGGGCTCGGTTCTTCCCACGCCAGCGGCGGCTCCAGGATTTTGCAAGGGGGCGTTGGGTTGGCAACTTCTAAGCCTGGGGACCAACCGTTTTGTTTTTCCCCACAGTATGTATTAGTAAGTATAGGGTCCCAACAGGGGGCCCCAAGGGAAGCCAGACATTCAATAGGGGGCACGCCCCCCCCCCCTTGATCACCAATGTGGAGCCGCCACTGTGTAAAGCCCACTACCAGTATTCTGCATAAATTTTATACACTGATCAGTCTTAGTGTTAACTCTTTGAGTGCTTCAGTTTCCCGTAAAAGACGTTTATTATCCTATTAACCCCTTAACCGTGTATTTAACTGTAACTCAATGTAAAATGGACAGATAT